>JAOWBB010010049.1:0-190627 GCA_028565995.1 Ricinus marginatus
AAGAAATTATAATGTTTTATATATATATATATATAAAAACATTTTATATAAAAAGAAAATATTGCAAATATAAACAATTTGCTTCCACTAAACTAAATATGTAACAACTGTTTTTCTTTCAAATATTACACATTAAAAAAAATGAAATACCTCAAAAAATTAAAGGCAATAATTATCTAGCTATTTAATTTTAAATTGTCTTTACAATCAATACTAAATGAGAGAAAGCAATAAAGAAGAGGAACAATGTTCCTTGGCATTAAAATTTTAGTTTTTTTTGGCGAAATTAAAATTAAACTTTTTTTCAAAATGCTATAAAAAAATTTATTTCACCAAAAAAAGCTAAAGTTTCATATGCGGTTCGTGACAATCAAGGATTAACGAGATCTTAAGGTGAATGCTGATTTCATTTAAATTTATAACGATACATCTATTCTTATTTAAAAAAATTATTAAAACAATTAGAATGATAGCGACACATATCCCAATTAGCGCCATTACCTGCCTCAACATAATGAAAACAAAATTTCACCGTTGCCTAGGTATATTTGCAGTTTAATTGTGACTTTCACGGTTGAATATTTATCATTTCTCTGACAAAGACAAAAAAGTATTAAATTTTTTTTAAATAATCATAATAGTTACAAAAATAAAAACATAAAATCAAATATTATTCAAATTTACATTAAAGATATATACAGTAAAAATATTTTAAAACTGACAATCTGAATTTTTAACCGACCTAGAATGGGGTTTTTCAAGCCGCAAGAAATTTTGCGGTGATATAAAATTTAAGTTCTAGTTATTACTAATATTAGACATACTTATATATGTAATATATTAACTTATTTATATTTTATTCAAACCAGTTCCGATGATTCCAAATTTTAATCTTTAATTTAACTGAAAACAAATAGATGTCTTAGAAAACAAAAAAATTATCAGATTAGTCATATTCTTAAAATTATTAAGAAATAAAAATATAGCAAAAATATTCCCGCCTATTATTCATAATTAAAGATTTTAGATATCGGAAATTTTTATTATTTCTGGTTGATAGAATTTAAAAAATCTTGAGGATTTTAAGTTTTAATTTAAATTTAAATTTGCTGTTAAGTTCTTTAAATTTAGGCTTTAAAACCTTGTAGTCATGCGAGTCATATTTTTTAAAGATAATTTTAATGGAAGATATTTAAATATTAACGGGAAAATTGAGTACTTGAAAAATATTACTAAGAAAAAAACACGAAATTCTCAAGAAAACTAACAATAGTATAAAATAATTCTCACCTAATGTGCAAGATTACAAATTTTTTAAGTTAAAATGGAAGACTGGTTTCAATTTTATAAACAAGCAGTAATATCTCAAGCAATCCATTTTTATATGATAAGAGGTAGACGATTCACAGCAGGAGTTAGAGTGATCTGGTTTTGACGACGTGAGGATCGAGGAAAAGATTTTGGTGTCATCTTTGCAGCCGGATAGGAAGTATGAGCCGATGGCAATTTTGCTGGCGTTGTTTTCGCCATGGCCGTTGCTGAACGAAGCATAATTGGTGTATTCCTTTCACGTAATACAGGTCTAAGCGGAGTAGATTTCACAGCTGTGCTTCGAAATGGCCCTTTTTTGGATTTACTTACACCCACTTTAGCATGTAAAGCATTCTGTTAAAAGAAATAACGAATTTAGGTCTTTGAACTTGATAATAATTCTCTAGAATTTTAAATATTTTAAAGTAGAGAAATTGCTATTGTTTATAAAAAACCAAAAAACTTATTTTGTTCAAAAATGATACGAATTAGGGCATTGAATATGAATTCTATGTAAAAAGATCATATTAAGTTGAAATGATAAATTCCAATATTTTTAACTTTCAAAAAATAATGCTTTGAAATTCAAAAAATACCATGTAAGAGTAACAGTAAAATCTAAACAATTATGTGTTACTTGGACTTTTCTATCGAGTACAAAAGATAAAGCATTTTTTTAATCTCTCACATTTGAGAGAAAAATATTATTCTCTATGTAATGATAGAATTTTTATATATTCTAATTTAATAGATAGATAAATAGAATCTAATATAATTCGAGGAAATTATATTTATTAAATCAATAGTAAATTAAGGAGCGGTTGCAATATGGACAATTAATGAATGATTCGAAATATATTTCCTATTATATCTTAATATGACCTCTGATGCGATATTAAAGTATGTTTATTACCTGAAACTCTGCATATGTCGATTCTACTGTAAAAGTTGAGTCTGGTTGATCTTCACTTAAGCAAATCTTTCGTCGAGAATTTCCTTTCTTTACGGAAGCAGAAGTGCCATCATTTTTAGTCGTACTTGAAACTGCTTTCTCGTTATTGAATTTAGCTATTTTATTAGCCACCGAAGAACCGGGAGTAGCGAGAACTCTTTTTCCCAGTGGCGTTTTACTTTTCTTTTCAGATTCTACTTTTCTTGTTAATTTTTCAATCTTTTTTTGATCGAAATGTGCATTCCATTGTTCATCTAATATCAAAAGTGTCGGGACACCAAAAGAAGTGAAAGGTTTTCCGTGATCCTCTTCATATTTTTTCAATAAATTCCTTAACTCATCTTCGACCAACGGCAATTCTTTCGTGATTGTTTTTCGTTCTCTTTCTTCCTGCAACAATCGTCCACCACGATTATAATATCGATCTACATTTTTTGAAGTGTTTTCCAATTCTACTAACTTTTTAAACAGTTTTTCATGTTTTGAAATGAGATTAAATATTTGTTCATTACTGCGATAAAAGTTTCTTAATTTTTCAATTTCCAGTTCATGCAGCTCGCACAAATCTTCAGTAAAGCAATCAATGTTATAAGCTCTGAATTTATCTCTCTCTTCCTGGGATATTAAGCATTTATCCCATTCTTGTACTAATATCTGTCGAATTTTTTTCACAATCTTAGAAATATTTTCACGTTTTCGTGCCTCGCATCTGCTCAATTCTTCCTTTAGAGCATTTAAAACGGGCCTACTGTATCCAGAATGAGCTTCAGTAAAAAGCTTTTTATGCTCCTCTGACTCATCTAAATAATCCCATATTAAATTTAATTTTTCCTTTAATTCCTTAACAGTTTGCTTGGATTCTTCAACTTCAGAATCTAACCATTTCAATAATTCTTTCACTTGGTTCATATTTTCATTAGACAATATGAAATTTTCATGAGTTTTATAAGATAAAATATCTTTTTCAAATTTCAATGTTGGTTTTAGATCCAACTCTCTAAAAAGAGATGAGATTTTTTGGCATTGTTCTCTAAAAATAAGTGATCTATTTGTTTTCTCTTGTTGCAATGCAATTATATGATTTTCATATTGTTTTAATTCATCCTTTGTAGGGATTTCAGAAAAATTTTTCTTTGTAGAAATCATTCCTAATTGCTTGCAAAGTTCATCCTCTTGATTATTTAGTTCATTCAATTTTTTTAATCTCTCATTTTTCAATATGCGATATGTTTCAGCTTTTTTATTTAAATGAAAAGCCATATTGTGTAAAGGCAAATTTTCTACATCTTCATAAGGAATTGTTATTTCCAAGTTCTTCTGCAATTCACTTATTTCATTCAATAACTTTTCAATCCTGTCAATATAATCATTCTTTGTAGTTTTTTCCTTTAATAATATTTCTGTCAAAAACTCTTCTAAAGTTCTCATGCATTCTTCAGCTAAAATGTTTTTTCGTTTATTTCTTTCATCTTCATCCCAAAGTTCTAACCATGTAGATGCAAATTCATGACATACACCAGTCTCGAGTTTGCCTTTGATTTTTTCAATTATTGCATTTACTAGTTCTTTTTCCTCCTCAAAAGGATCCATTTTTGATACCTAGAAAAATTTTTATTCATATGAAAAAATTTTTTATTTAGAAAATGTCTTTTTCAATAATTTTTATATGAAACAAAATTTACAAATAAGAGAACTTAATACACTTTAATATAAAATACATAACTAAGACCATCTAAATTTAATATTTTTAGGGTTAGTATGAAAATTTAAAATTTTAATTTTAAATTCATGATATATATATATATTTATATAAGAAAATTTGTTAGCCCTTTTGAATAACACATAGTCAATATGTGATATTACTGAAGAAAAATATGATTTACAAATAAAAAGAAATTAAGACTTTATAGACTTAAAAATGTAATATTGAAAAATATTCACAAATTTCAGACAATTTATAAATAAAAGCTTAAAAAGTAGCACAATGGATATTTATTGCAAGTAAAAAATTAAATTAACAAGTTTTAACATTTCTTGAAGTAAAATGATAATAATATTAATAATAGTAATAATAATAATAATAATAATAATGATAACAATTATAATAATATAATAATATAATAACTACTATAGGAAAGACTAAAGCTATTTTAAAAATAAATCATCAACTTCAGACTCAAGAATAAAAAGTAAATTTCAGTTAATAATTTATCATACCTTATAAATGTGTATTTTTCACTTTTTGGAAATAAAGAAATGCCTAACGAATGTTTCTTTTTAATAGAAAGAATGAAAATTTCAAAACATAAGAAAATTACTTATCCCATGAAGTACAACCACTAGCTCCCCAAAAAACCTTGTTTTATTTTAATATTTTTACTGTATCGATCATTGGACAAATTATAAGTCATATTTAACTATGAAATTTTGCAATGCTTCGAATAAATGACATAATTAAGATTATATAAAATAAAATCCTAACGTTCTTAACCGTTCAGTAGTAAAAAAAAAATTTCTTCCCTGCTTAAGTAATAGCAATCTAATTTATATTTTGCATTATATTTACTTTTTGAAACTAATAGAAAATATTAATTATATGTATTCGTATCTACATTAAATAGCACAGAAAACTACTAGTAGCATAATTTAACGTACACTATAACAAGGCGTCTTTAGAAAAGACCGTTGGAAAGGAAACGGATTTTTGACAAAGGAAAAACAATAAGAAAAAGTGATTTCCGTTGTAGAATATCTCGAATTATTTATCATAGACAATTTAAATGCTTTTGAATATTCGTAATTTTTGGGTTTCTTACTTTTATGGAATTTACAGGATTATAATAATCTTTAGTTACATATGTCTGCAAATAATCTTTTTAGATTGTCGGGAATCCCCAAAGCAGTTCTTTCGAATGGACTTGGTAGATTTATTCCTCAGCTTCAAAGAGTTACCCTGAAATTTTGTAAAAGTCATGGAAGTAGCAGAGGAATGAGAGAATTTATTGAAAATGATTTGATAGATTATGCGACTAATAATGCGAGTGTAGTTGTATATGTAAAGCCCAGGCGTCACAGATCTCCTGTCATTGTAGCAGAATATTGTAAGTCATTATTTATGTAATAATATTTTATATATCGATTTTCATTCATAATGAAAGTAAATCTTTCAATTTATATTTTGCAAAAACTATATCAAAAAGACATTAATGAGAGGTGTTGAACATTAACAAGTTTCAATTAATTTTACCTCAAAAATTAACTAACAAAAATGTATAATTTAATGTATATGGTAATTATTTATTGAATCAAATTTATATCTATGATGCAGAATTTTTAAGTTTGTTTTTACTTATTTTTCTAGTAAATGGTGAAAGAAAATGGCTATCTGCTAGAAATTTTTCAAGAAAAGAAATTAAAAAATGGCTTAATTTGTTTAAAACTCAGTCTGGACAAAAGGAGAAATTATTATTTCAACATGCTCATACATATTATCCTACAATTCAGGGACCATGGTCTCCATTTTACAACAGAAAACCAGAATTGAACACAACTACATTTCCAGATGCAAATTTATCTATATACAAAGAGCATGAACCTACAGCTTCAGAAAAATTGATAGAAATATTTGAAAAACAAAAATTAGAAGCAAAACAATAATAAAATGCTATTATATAGCATCTGTGTTTTATATCTAATATTTGAAAATTTGGAATGTCATTTATTTGGTGGTTAAGTATTGAATTTGAAATTATTTTAAAATAGTTAAAATAATTGACATTTAAGCTTGGTTGCTGTTAAATAAGCCTATTCATATATTAATAAAAATTACCCAAATTCAGTGTAAATATTAAGAGATGTACCAATAGTCTAATACCTTGAAAAAGCTTTTTAACTTTGTTCAAGTTTCTAAAATGTTACAGCTCTGTAAAATGAAGATCTTTTATAATATAATTTTTAAAATTAAAAAATTTTGCAAAAACCTTAAATTATAAAATACTAACTTTGAAATATTCCATCTTTTCATTCAGAACATTCAGTTTTACTATAGTATGCATACTATTTCATTGTTCTCATTAATTTGATTTTAAAAATAATTTTGGAAATAAATCTTGTTTATTAATTTATAGAATATACAGATATGATATTCAATTTAATTTGACCAATTTTTTTCCTCAACAAAATATCCTTTATAATGAGCTGTACAGCAATGATTTGAAATATATAAATTAAAGAATTCTAACAATTTTTGATATCTACAATGATTTAGAATTATAGTGAATTACACTATTTTCTGCATAGTCAATGTGTGTCTACATTGCTATCATATGCTATATATCAAAAATGATTTCTAATTTTTTATTACTTATCAATAAACTTGAAAAACGTCAGTTTATAGTTAAAATTCATACCTTAATGTTTAAAAAATTAAACTATAGAGTGGTTTAAAAATAAATAGGAATAAGTTTTAAACTCATAATTTAAATTAAATAATACAGCAATTTTTTTTCACAATAATTTTATTGAATTTTCAGATAAAAAATTTCAAATTTTCCTTAAATTTTTTTATTATGTGTTAAGTCAAAAAAAGAAAGAATTTCATGCTGTAAAGGAATTATTAATAGATAAAAAAGAATTATATTTATTTAATTATTGCAACATTGGATTAGCATAAATCTTTTCAATTATTAAATCATGGATGTCCTGATGACAAACATCTGCAATCTAGTTTCATTCATTATTCTTAATAATGGATTAAATTTATTTTAAAAAATTTAGCTTTCATTTTGATTTAAGACTATTTTTAAGCATGTTACTTATGTTTATGAGCACAGGAGCTTACAAAATAAATTTTAAAAGTAACACATAGAAGAAATTATAATTGTTAAAGTAATTTTATAACTATAATAGCAAATTCTTTACAATATAAATGGCCTCATTATCACATCCACAAATTAATCTGCTTCGGTTAATGTCTAGAGAATTAATTGGTTTACAAATAGGAGCTATTAGAGAAAAAATTTCCATTCTATGTTTTGCAGCATCATTGCTAAGCCATGTGTTTTCTTCTCTCAAAAAATCTGAAAATAGATAATTGGCCTTGTTTTAAGTTTTAAAATTATTTTAATAATTAAAGTATAAAAGATAGATTGTTATGTAATTTGGAAGGTATGAATCAATTGAAATATTAAAGTAATTAGTTAAGTCTGTAATAATTAATCTAATAATTAATACACAATTGATGTTTGTAAAATAAGAATATTCATTTATAAATAATGTAATTAATAGGTAAATTATAAATTATATTACAAAAGTAACAAACTTATGTATAGAATTATATTTTTATATATCATGATATAAACAAGTTCATATGTGTAACATACAATAAATCTAAAATCTAAAATAATGCATTATATTTTCATTTATAAACAGAACATTTAAATAATTCAACTAATCCTACCCTACCTTTAATATTTCTGTTTGTATTCCACTGCCAGAGATCTCCACCAGATGAGCATGTAAATAAATGATCTGGTTGTTCTGGATGAAACACTATTTCAGACACTGCAACACAACATAACATTCACATTACTGCTTTAAAAAAATGAAAAAATTCATAATCCATGAAGAACTTGAAAAATAAATTTTTTTTAATTTTAAATTAAAAAAATTTTTTTAGTGTTTAAAATAATAATTTTTCACAAAATTAATAAATGACTTAAGTTTTTGTAGAAAATTTTTATATACTCTCATTCGTTATGGAAATAAAAAAAATGCATTTTAAATTAAGTAATGAATGATAAAAATTGTAAAGCATATTCAGGAATTATTACTTATTGATCTGTTCTGTAAAAATGAAAAATATATGAAATTACAGCTAGAAGTTTTGTACATAAAAATTTTTTTAAAATTAATAATACTCATGTTTATTTTTGCTTTAAATCAATAAATAATATTTACCAGAACTTTTATGTGCATTTAAAACATTAATTGGATGAGTACTTTTCCTCAAGTCCCAAACAGAAACAGTTCCATCTTCAGCTCCTACTAACATTAAATGCTTTTGTGTAGGATGCACTGTAATGCATGTGGTGGATATTTGATCTGCAGAGAGCATGAATGTTGACAATGGTATATCTTCAAATACTCTCAAATCCCAAATTTTCATCTGACCTCTAAGGTTTCCAGTTAAAACTTGATTGTGTTTTAAAAAGCATACACATCTCAAAGGACAACTATCAGCCTTTTCTGATAAGAAGAAATAAAGGGATTATTAAGCTGCTGAATGAAATTTAATATTAAAAAAGTAAACAATTAAACTTTACCTATAACTCGAACAGGTTTTTTAAGTGTTACTGTTAACAGAACTAATTTACCATCTTCTCCGACAGTAGCCACATCTTCTTCAAAACAAGCTAAGCCTGTACACGAACTAACTTCACCTGTTTTAAAATAATGCAAACCTGTCCATGAATTAGCAAGAGAAAGATTATTACTCTTAGCTTCAAGCAAATTAATGGACCCATTTGATAATGAAACAACACATCTGTCTTTTAAAAGGAATTTTATTTCCGTTACATTTCCACTTTGAGGTATTGTAGTTTTCTTAATCGGATATATTTCGGGATCCGCCTGTTTAACTGGATAATACCACAAGGTTAAACAATTTACCTAAAAAGAACATTTTTTTAATATAATATTGCCTTCAAATTTCAATATTCCATTAAACTGAGAAAAAGTGGGAAATATAATATTTCCATATTATAAATAATGTAAAAATTAGCTTTGATATTAAATTCGGCTATTGCTCTAACCGTCTCGTCAACACTTCCTGAAACAAAATACTCAGCATCTACTAATTCCTCTGGCTTCCATCTAATTTTGGAAACCTTATAAGAAACAAATGTTCCGTGGACATTTTCACCCATTTTATTTTAATACTTCTGACAAAATATTTAAGAAAATAAAAAGAATTTAAAACTTGAAACCAATCTGTATTATTAACGCATGGAGAACATTCTTTATGTTTTATATACTCTATGATTGTATCCGTCAATTTTGAACTAATTGTTTGTAGACAGGGATAGTGTATTAGTTTATTCTAATATTTGCTTTAATTTACTTATATTTTCAATAAGCATCTAACAGTTATGGATTGTGTTGTTTTATTATTTTAGGAACTATTCTGCTATAGAGGTATTCTTTTTAATAATAAGATGGCGTTTTTAAAAGAAATGATTTATATTATCAGAAACAAATATTCTTGCTTATTGAGTAATGAAATCGCAAACGTCGATCGGACTTTGATAAAAACATAATCCTGAAAGATTATAAACTAAGTTTTTTAAATTAGTATGTATTAAAAAAAATGATTTTTATTTGAATAAAGTAAATAATTTGATAGTTTCGTACGAAGTCACATTCCACTTTATTAGACTTCTAATTTTTTAAAATGATTTTTAGTAATTATCAAACTGTAATAAAAAGCCAGTAATAGCCCATAGCAGTAATGTCTTAGAATTCAATATTTTTAATGTTTAATGTATGACATTTCCGTTATATAAATTCTAATGTTTTAGATATTTTGCCATGGTACCAATAAATATTGTTTGATCATCCATTAATAAAACTACCTTCATGTCATTAAAATTAAGAATAATTCTGATGAAAAAGGTAATTCAATATTGTTGTAAATAATGAGTGTTAAATTTACTCCAGGATCTGCAGCTATACCAACAGCAGAAATTGAGCTGACTTTGTCATGCAGGTTTGTTGAATTTTAAGACTTTATAAAAAAATCATCAAGAAATAACGATTAATTCAATTTTACTTTTTAGCATATTTTGTTAACTATTTAATTAAAATCAATTGAATAAGAAATATTTTATTTCATGTATTTTGCTTCTATACTTAACAAACATTTACATTAAAAAAAAATTTTTTTCATTAATCATTTTGTCAGTAGTTATTTATATTTTCTTTCATTAGTTGACTGGTTCATCATATTTATGAATGCTACATATTCATGTTATGTTACTGAGAAACCATTATTACTTATATATTTCTTGATTAAAACTAATATTTAAGGAGATTATCTTTAAAAATACACCTATTAATAATAAAGTTTTATTAAATTACATTTTGAATTTTTTGAAATAATCACTTAAAAATAATTTTTTACTGAATAACCCTGCAATTATTTTGTTCAGGTTAAATTAAGTCAAAATTATATATTATGCAAAAATATTCACTCTTAATTAAACTTTATAAAAGCAATTCTTTTTCACTAATTTTAGGGGTTTGAAAAGCAAAGATTTATTTTCTAAGTCTGATCCACTTTGTGTTACATATGTTCATCCTTTTGGTGAGAAGCGCTGGATTGAATATCACAGGACTGAATGCATCAGTAATTGCCATGATCCTGATTTTGTATCAAAAGTTAATATAGCATACAGGTTTGAGGAGCAGCAGCATCTGAAATTTGAAGTATATGACATTGACAAAAACAGTACAAATTTAAAGGACCATGACTTTCTGGGTTATGCTGAATGCAATCTTTCTCAGATTGTATCAAATGGCAATGTTAAATTGCCTTTAAAAAGTGATAAAAAAACCTTGCCTGATAATAATGAAGGTTATATCTTAGTAGTAGCTGAAGAATTAGAATCCCTTAAAGATGAAATTATTTTAGAATTTTCTGGAATAAAACTGGACAAAAAAGATTGGTTTGGGAAATCAGATCCTTTTTTAGTATTTCTTAAATCAACAGAAGCCAACTCCTATTCTGTTGTTCATCAAACTGAAGTTATTAAGCGCA
Organism: Ricinus marginatus; assembly: GCA_028565995.1. NCBI lineage: Eukaryota > Metazoa > Arthropoda > Insecta > Psocodea > Ricinidae > Ricinus > Ricinus marginatus. The sequence continues at coordinate 11,079 of JAOWBB010010049.1, forward strand.
CATTGAACCCCAAATGGAAAAGGTTCAAAATACCAATTGCAACTCTTTGTAATGGTGATTGGGATCGTAATATAAAAGTAGTTTGCTGGGATTGGAATGCAAGTGGAAATAATAGTTTAATTGGAGAATTCCATGTTACTTTGAAAGAACTGAAAGAAGCTGCAACAACAAACAAATTATTTTCACTGATTAATCCACAAAAGAAGAATGATGGGAAATATAAAAATTCAGGGGAAATCAAGCTTGATTATTTTGAGCAGCAACAAATCAGTTCATTTTTGGATTACATAAGAGGTGGCACAGAACTTCATTGTTCCATAGCCATTGACTTTACAGGTGAAGAGTCTTGTCCAATCGGCAAGTTAAGAAATATCTTTCTTTTGCTTATCTTATACTGCACCTTATTTTAAGAGTGTAACTGCATATTCAGCATACAGGTTATGCCTTTTTTAAAAAATAAGTCTTACATTTTATTCATAGGTAAATCTATTACAGAAACATAGATGAAGAAATTATACCTAAACACTCTAAATTTTATTATGATCTGAAAATATTATAGCTTGAATTCATTTATTAATACCTTTTAATTGTTTTTGCTCTAATTTAATTATATTTTTTAACATTCATGTTAGAAAAAAGTGCAAAAACATAACTTACATGAGTCAACAATTATTAATAATAATAATAATTCTAATAATATTATTACAATAATAATCTAATAATAAGAATTATTATTATTATTATTATTATAATTATTATTAATGTTATTTTAAATTTATAATAATTTATTAAATATTATATATAATATAATATTATTATTTTATTTTACTTTCTTTTTTGTCTTCTAACTAGGTTGCGGGTCTTACGTATGATTGCCTTCGGACTTACGTTTGTTTCTATGGGGAATTTGAGAGTATTGGTTAGGTTTTGGAGGGTATAGGTTAGGAATTTGAAGGTATTGAGTGTTTAACAAAGAAATGGGTGCAATACGTTGAGAACATAAGGGGTACTATTGTGACTGTATTTTATTTCCAGGTCTGCTTTATGTCGATGGGTAGAAGGAAGTAGTTCTCTATTTTCTCCATCTCTTTTTTCTGTCTATTGATGTCATTAACGATAGATATATCCAAGTTTGATTTTTCCTTCTTGTTGACTAGGGTGATGTCCGGTCTGTTATGAACTATTGTTTGGTATATGCTCACCCGTTGTTTCAGTAGAGTTTGGTGTCATGGTTTTTCCAAGATAGTTTGAGGGTTGAAGAGTCGCTCAGTAACGAGGTTGTATTAGAGGGCCCAGCTCTTGGTGTATTATTTGGCTGCTATGTTATGCCGATCAGTGTACAGGTAGATGCCAGTAGTTTGCATTCACTGGTTATGTATTCTATTGTTTCGAGGGCTCAAGTTACGGTCTTATGTAGTTGAGAGTAGGGATGATTCTGTTCTGGAAGTCTATCACGAGCCTTCCATTTCCGGCCGTAGCTTTCCTCTGATTAGCCAAGTGTTTGAGTGTTATTTATTTATGTATTCTTGTTGTATTGCATGGTAGTGTTTTCCATATATTTCTTTATCAGACCATGTGGTTTTCTTCTTCGCTGTGTGTGTAGATGTGGCTCATTTTATCTTTTGTTTTCTTGGATCAAATTGAATGGTATAGCTCGCATCTGCTGGGATGATTGACTTTTATAGTGAATGTATTTTTTGCTGTGAAAATAGTATCGTTAATTATGAATTTGATTTTCCATGTTTTGGGTTAGATCTATCAGGCCCCGTATTCCCAGCTTGCTTAGTAGTATGATTCGTTCGATGAGGTATTAGGGTGGTGGATTCTGTGTTTTATGAACATCACACATTGAGTCTATTGAGTTCTTCTGTTTCTGTCTTGGTCCACTTTATTATTCCTAATAAGTATGTCAGAAGGAATATCGAATATGGTTAATAGCTTTGAACCTGTTTTTGGCGTTGAGTTTGCTTTTAAGTATGGCGATATTTTTCTTTTAATAGAATATTTGCATGTGAGTGTTAGAGCTTGTTATTTTGTTCGAAGCCTAGATACTTGTACGAGTCTTGCTGTTTCATTGGTATTATATGTAGATTTTCGTCTAGAGTTGTGCCTTCATACTCGGCCCATTTTTCTTTTATAAACTTTAGTGTTTGCTTTTGATCGTACCATCATGTCCAAGTCCGTGCTTATATTGTTCCGATAATTTGATTATGTTATCCATTTTGATGTCATCCATGTATAACAAGTGATTTATGGTGTGCATTGTCCTTGTTTTGTGTTTGAGCGGGTATCCGTGTTTCATGACATTGAGAGCTCTAGATAATGGATTGAGGGTTGTGCAGAATCCTAGAGCACTGAGGGCATCTCCTTGGAATATTCCTCTTCTGATCTGTATCTCTCGTCTGAATAATCTTTTTGTCTGAGTGCAAGTAGATTTTGGTTCTCAGTTTCATAAGGTCGGGAAAATTGGGTTAGCGTTTGCGATATTTTGTACATGTTGTAAGCAGATGTATGATATTAAACTGAAATCTTTCTGATAGTCTATATAGCAGGTCGAGAATTCCTGTCGAATTTTTCGCTGTCTATTCATCGAATATACGAAAAATCATTGTGCTGTCTATTATTAATTGTTCTTTATCCCTGACTTCTCTTGCGGCAGTCTCTTTGTTTCTTTGTCAGTATGTTGTGCTGGGTGAAATATTCTATCTTGGCAATGAGGGCTGTATTTCATAATAATAAAATTATAAAAAATAAAGGTAGAATATTTAAAAGATATTGACAATTTATTATGAAATTAGTTTAAATGGCTTGCAGATGTGTCAGTTGTCAATATTTGATTAGTTATTAGTTAACTATAGTTTAATATAATTAGAGTTTGTTATGAACGAAAAATTGGCTTTTTTAAAAGTAGCATGCTTGAATATTTTGTAACTTTCTGATTAGATTTTTTCCTTATGCTTTTTAGGATCAAATGGAAATCCAGCTTCGCCAGATTCATTGCATTACATAAGCAATGTGCCCAATTTATATGAACAAGCTATAATATCTGTTGGGAGTATTATTCAAGATTATGATTCTGATAAACAGTTTCCAGTATTAGGTTTTGGAGCTCGTTTGCCACCAGCTGGTCGTGTTTCCCATGAGTTTTTCGTTAATATGAACCCAACAAATCCTTATTGCTCTGGGATCAATGGTTTGTATAATTTCAGTTATTTTAATATTAGTTGATTTAACTCCGTGTTAAAGGGATGTTCATTAATTGTTTTAGGTGTTCTCGAAGCCTATCGATCTTGTATTCATCAAGTTCAGTTATATGGTCCAACGAATTTCGCGCCTATAATAAATCATGTCGCACGATTTGCATCTTCCTATAGAACAGGTTCTCATTACTTTATATTGTTAATACTTACAGATGGCATCATTACAGATATGCCCCAAACAACACAGGTATAAAAACTGATTACCAGTTTTAAATGTCTTTAACAGTTAATTTTATTCTAAGCCATTTTTTATAATTAAACAGTATATTTGAAAGGCATATTTTCGGTCATGATAAATTTATTTTCTCATAATTTTAATTATTTATTTACGCTATGATAATTTTATTTTTTATCATAGACACCAAGTAAAGGACATTTCTTAATAACATAAAGAAACATGTGCTGTAAATGAAATGTCTAAAAAAAAGAATTTCTGTAAAAACTGCATAATCTCATTATCATATTCATCACGATTATCATTATTATTATTATTTATAGTTATCGTTATCGTTATCGTTATTACCGTCATCAGCAATCAGATCTTCATATTGAAGATATATTTGATTAAAATATTGAACATTGTCAAAAAAATTGAAATAATTATTTCATAATATTAAAATAAATTATTATTAATATTATCAACATAAATTTTCCTTTTATGGCAGTATTTGATGCTGCTTGCATATATTTAATTTTCATTCTGGAAGCGGAGAATATGAAATGTTTAAATTAATTACTAAAATATTTTTTTTGTATATTCGTTTTGACGTTTGTTAAATGAAAACACCACCATAAGTAACATTATGAATCAAAATTTAATAATTGAATGCAAAAATGTTTAATTTAAATAAATTTTTAATACTTGAAATTCCTATTTTTTTTCAGGCTATAGTTAAGGCATCAACTTTACCTTATTCAATTATTATTGTCGGTATTGGAAACGCTGATTTCTCAGCTATGGAAACTCTTGATGCAGATACAGTTGCGTTAGAGTCTGAAGGGATAAAAGCCCAGCGAGATATTGTTCAGTTTGTTCCTTTCAATAAATTTTTATCTATCGGAGATCCTACTACTGCTAGAAATCGATTGGCGCGAGAAGTTCTTGCAGAAATTCCTAAACAGTTTTTGAGTTATATGCGAATAAATAATATAGCCCCTAAACCTCCACAATCAAATATTGTAGTGTTACCGCCCGATCCCGAAATTATGCTAATGGGACCATAAATTATTATTTTAAATAAATGCATCACTTTTTTATTAGTATTGGTATTCTATAGATTTATTAATATTTTTTTTTCGTATTGCATCCGAAAAATATTCAAACATGTATTTATTAATATTTTGGTCTTCTATATAATTTTATTATTTTTTTCTGAAAGATGTTTAACCTGGATTATTATAATCGGCGTAATATAATATATAAGCCTTTCTCTGTGGTATTTAAAATAATTATCTGTTAGTTATGACGCATTTTATTGAAATTTCTTTTTACGAAGAGCTGCTTTTTTCAGTTTTAACTATATTTTTATATGAACAAGTGAAATTGAACATTTTATTTTTCTGGGATAAATTTTCAGACTTTGAACTATGATCTTTTTATATTTACATTTTAAAGAGTTGAGTATTATTATAATTTAGTGTGGTTCCATGTGAAAATGAATTAAAGAAAAAGATAATATTTACAGTTAGGACTGAATGAATATTTTATAAAATAACATAAAATGTTTTCTCTTCATGCTTAAAATATAATTATTATACAGGCTTTTAATGCAGATATTTTATATTTTCGTAAAATATTTAAGTCTTTTTTTTATTTAGGAAAGACTATTATTTTTATTTGTGAAGTCAGTGAGCGCAAAATCTTCATTTGTCTTTCGAAATATTTTAAATGTTTAAATTTTTAAAAGTTGTGCATTATTTTTATATTGTATGATGATTATTAATAAAAATTTGTTTTTGTTTAGAAATTTTTCAAGTTGGAGTGTATAAATAAAATATTATTGTATTGTAACATTGTACATAAGATTGTATGTACAAATTGCATTCATGTTAACTACCTACATTTGTAGAAACAATTTCTTTTATAAATGATGTTTATAAAAAATTTTCTTCTCTTGTCATCTGTTAGATTTATATTTATCTAAGTTCATTTTTTTCAAACTTCTTGCCATTCTTGTATGTTACCTACTATTGATTTCATTTACTGCCAATATATTATCCGTTACTGTTAGTCGTTATTTATTAAAAACTCAAAAGGTGTTGCAGAATTCTTATTTTATCGTGATAGGAATTTCTCGCTGAAATACGAATTCCACGGTTTTAGCGATCTTCTTTAGATAATGAAACAATTTTAGAAAAAATATTTTTAAAGTTTTATTTTTTTTACATGAAAAAAGCTTTAAAAATATTTTTTCTATAAAAACTGGAAAAATCATTGGAGAGCGAAATTTAATATATTATATAATGACAAAATTCTCAAATTTTTTCGTCACTTTTTTTTGCATGTTTCTGTGATAATTTCTGTATTAATTCTATTACTAAATCCTAAATCTTAAGGATATGTAATTTTCATACTTTTTATTCTAAAGCTTGAGGAGAAAAAAATGAAAGCCTGAACTCCTTTTTTAAAAATTTAATTGGATTTTTTTTAAAGTTATTTGGTGTTTTATTATAAAATTTACTTCTTTATCAAAATTAATCAATCAAGCTTTTTGTAAATGTGTTTAACAAAGATTTAAAAAATTTTTTTCCTTAATGTAAATTTATTCGATTATCTATTTATCCTATTTTTTCATATAGGTACAATGTAACTAAATTTGTTTTTCTAATCTTTCTTAATTTATTATTTTTTATAGTGCATTATCATTTACTCATATTAATGCAAGTAATAATGTAATTTTAATCTTGTTTAAAATAACATTTTATACTTTTTTCTATATATTTGTTTAGCTTTATAAACATTTTAATGGCAGTTTTTTTATGGCACTTGAGAATTGTTTTTAGATTATAATCTATATAGATCAAACAGGATCATTTTAAAATCTAATAGCATTAAATGTTGAAAATAAAATTTTAAATTATTGAAGAATATTAAACTGATATAAATAATCTCACGGATTTTATGCCATCATCTCAATTTATATGAACTAAAAGAATATTTTATAGGTATAATTAATTTAGTATATACGTCCGTTTCAAGCAGAGTAAATTAATTTGATTAAATTTCAAAATTTATTCTTATAATTTAATTAAATATTATAATTCATTGTCATCTGGATGATAAAGTTCACTAATTAGCCGGTAAATGTAAGATGGAGAATGGCCGCCCCTAAAAGAAATTTTACCAGTTAATAAAAGACAAAAAGATTGTTAAATTATAAAAAAATATTTTACTTTTGTACTTACACATTAGAAATGAATAAAGTGACCAATTCAGGAGGTACATAATCAAACATAGGATTATATGCTTTAACTTTAGCTGTTAAATCGCCATCAGAATATTTCAGCACGCCTTCTGGAGACTGATATAAGTTGAATGTATGTAAATCATAAGAACAAATGTAATGTCTACTTAATTTATACATAGGTGCCAAAACAAACACCTAAAAAAATTAAAATAACTATTAATATAATATTAAGTTTTCCATGTTTTTTAATTGTTTTTACATTACTAATTATTAGATGTATTTTTTAAACAAGTGAAAACACAATTTTAACAAACTATTAATAACTAATATTTTTGTTGAAAAAAGTCTTACAGGCACTGAATAGTGCTTAGCTGCTAATGCCATAATGTGGCTTCCACTAATAGCTCTAAGTCCACCATTAGCCATAACGGTATGAGTACCAATAATTACTTTATTAACACGTGACATCATCGCAAAAATTGCTGCATCAGATATTAATGTTGTTTGAATCTTACTGTTTGCCAGACTGGCAGCAAGATCATGTCCCTATATAAATAAGAAAAAAATAAGGAAAAAGATAGGCAATGTATCCTGAAATAACTCAAATTTTTTAAGTTAAGAGAAAATAATTTAAGTCATTTTTAGTTTAAGAGTTATCTATTTTTTTATATCCTTACAAATTACAAATCCTTAAAATGATTAATAAATCTAAACCAATATTTCAAATTAATATTCTTATTGTTTGAACTATAAAGTAGGCAATAGAGATAAAATGTGGTACTTTAAATAATATTTAATTTTCTCTATTCTTCTTCAAGAAGAAAGTCTGATTTTTAAATTTATTAAATTCTAGTTTAATAAGAAAAAAGGTGATCAATTATTTTCTGATATTTTTGGTTTATGTCTCAAAAGCAATATAATTTTAGTAATTGATTTAAAAAAGCTTTTACCTTATATGTTGGTGCACTTTCTGCAACAATTACTTCAAATTTTCTAGTATGAGCTGCATTTTTTAAAAAAGCTTCTACTGCTGTTGATTTTCCTAAAGTCATAATCATTTCATTTGAATGAATATGCTCACTAGCTTGAGCTGCTATATTTTCGGCACTCATATCCAACTCTGCCATAAACTCAACAACATGGTCAATTACAGCAGCTGTAAGATCAGGTATAGTCTTCATATAATCTTCTTGATCTCCACCCATTGTAACTATTTTATGAAGCGACTCCTGTGGATCTATTTCTTCTATTTTGTCCTAAAATTGCAATAAAATTATAAAAATGAAAAAGCTATAATTCCTTTTTTTCTAACTGATAATAAATATTTTACCTTCTGTACTGCTAAATATTCATCTCTTATAATTTTTAAAATCCTATGAATCATATTTTCCACAGTAGGTTGCAAAGGCAATAATTTCATTAGTCTTTTGCCGACTCCACTAACAAGTGATAATAATTCGCTGAAAATTACCATTTTAACAATATTCAAACCCTGTGAATAATTCTTAATACTTTTGTATTATTTCCACAAAACATTTAAAAAACTTACTCTGCTTTTTGATAATTCGCTTCCAATATAATTGACTTAAGAAATTGCACAGTTTTCACAGCCACATCGTGAGAGCGCAAGGCTTCGCTACTATGAAGAAAAATACATAAGTAATGTACAATGTATTACTTCTATGCAAAATATAAATTTTCTTGCTTATTGAATTTGATGAAATGTCGTTAGAAATAAACTCTTGAATTCCTCCTTACCGTTTGCCAATTTCATTTACAAATATATATTCAAGTCTGTTCAAATCTTTCATGTTCATGATTAAAAATTTACAAACTACTTGCACCGAACACAATGCTTACTTCTTCCATACTGCCATTGTAAACATAGCTTATACACGATCAATTCTTCTACCACGTTTTTCGTTGAAGGGCCTCCAATAATTTGAACGTTAATTTTGAAATTACATTTTATGTTATCGAAATTGATGATACTCATAGGTTTTGACATTTAAGTTCGCACCTAATTGTGCGAAATCAAAATTTTGTTGGCTTGTTAATTGTTTATTTTTAAATTGATACCACCTAAATCAAAATATCCTTCCAGACATGAACAATGAAAATCTCTTCACATTGCTCATTTTTTTTTATTAATCACAACTAATTTATAAATGCAATTTATCAGAAAGTATAATTCTCAATTCTAAGTATATATTGTCGATTAATATCGATAATAAAATTTTTTGATTTCGTAAACATATGTGCTTTTGTAAACTAATTGATTACTAATATGTCATTTTGACATTTTAGTAAAATAATACCGAAATTAGTTTAGAAATTGATGATAATTTAAACCTTTCATAAGCAAAATTATTTTTTTATGCATGATTAATTAAACTGCTGATCTTTTCAATGTCATGTTTATTTAAAAATCCTATTGCTGTATTGAAATCAAACTTCATCAAAAAATTAAAATAATTTATTTTCAATTGACTATGGTTTTATTTTCAAGTCATTTTATATATCGGATCATTTGCCTGTCTTTTACAATGCATTACAAATTCTCATTTCTAGTATCAGCTAAACAATAAATCTATTTCTTTTGTGATGTTCAAAAAGGAAGTAAAAGTGATTGATTTTCTTTTTAATAATAATATAAATTATTCGCATCGTATATTATTAAAAATAATTAAAAACAATATTTCTTCAATTTTTTACAATAAAAACAAAATTAAAACATTATATGAATAATATCAATTTGCGATTCTTTTATTCATGCAGAAGTTTGTAAAAAGATTTATAGTTATAAATATTTACAAAAAAAAATCATAAATCTCTAGCATGTATTCATGCAGGATTAAAAATTTTCGTCGTAATGAAAATAAAATATAAATTTTTTACTTTAAAATTAATTATCAGATGTTCATTAAAATATTATTGCAAAAATTTAACAGTCAGAAGAATATAAATATTTCTGTTTGAAAATCCTAAGAAAGATTTATTTTAATATTTTAACATTATTTGACTAGATCGAAGTTGATATTTAAATTTGAATGAATAATTTTCTAAATAAAAAAGCTTTTTCACTTTTACGGAACTCATATTTGAATTTTATTAAACAAGGATCAACAGAAAAACACATTCCGCTATTATTTTTTCTTTTAGATGCTGAAATTGTTTACATCCATCAAATGAGCTTTTAAAAGTTGTCTTTAAATAAGTAAAACAATTAAGATATTGTTATGGAAGCACATTTTCAATATTCAAGTCTTACTGTAAAAAATTTATTTTCCCTTGTGTAAAAACATATTTACATTAATATATTGACGCTTTAAATGTAAAATATGTGTAAACTCTTAAAATTCACAGCCAATCAAAAGCACATTAAAACTTTTATTATTTGATATAATTTTATTCAAGAAATGATTTGATTTTTTCATAGACATATGACTTCAATTTTATGAAATCGAATTTTATACAGCTTAATTATAAATTTATGAAATTTTAAAAAAATATAAAAGACAATATCTGTTTGTATTCTTATTGTCCAATTTAAGAAGAAAAACTTACTTTTATAGGCAATACAGTTAATATCAAGGTAAAATATCCTAAAGTTTTTGCAAATTAATAAATTATAGAATAAAATTTGAATGGTGTCTTAAATAAAATTTAACATAATGATTATACTTATTATAAATATTAATAGGACATAGATCAAAAAATTATTGTTATATCATTGGCAGAAATTTATACAATAAATAGTACAAATCTTTGGATAAAATAAAAATAATTTACTTTTTGTTGTATATATATATATATATATGATTTATAAATTTAATTCAAATTTTATAAAATGAAAAAAACTCGGAACAAATAAAAAAATGTATTTTAAAATACTGCTTTCTGATTATTAGTAGAAAATACTATTAAATATTTACAATAATATATAATTATTTTGATTATGGATAAAAATATTTTAAATGCTCTAATTAACTGAGAATAGCCATGAATATTCTAGTTTTTAAGAAGACGTAACGTAGAACTTGATTCAAATTCTATTTTTTAAGTAAACAACTTTATGCTCATTTTATTATGGATTTAATCATTAATCTAACAAAAGACATCCAAGATTTACTCCAATATCAATATACACATCAGAATGTATAAAAATTTAGTCCACGAATTTCATTTTGATGACCTCTCTTACTGAAAATTATTAAATATTGCTACAAAGGCTTTGATTTTTTTATATAACATATATTAAAAATTTATATATAAAATTACGTATTATACATATATTTACTAATATATAATAAACATTATAAGTAAAATATTCTGTTTGAAAACAAATCAGAAAAATAATTTCTACAATATAGTTTAAAGTACATTTCTTCTAAGCTTAATTGTTTTACTAAATAAATAAAATTTTGCATTATTTATAAAATGTTCGAACGCATTCGTGAAGAAATTCTTGAGCACGATCGTATGTAGCGAAACTAATTCCAACCGCTATTGGCCCTTTAATCCAATTCATGCTAAGACCTTTGAAAAATCCTTTGCTAAATCCTTCTTCCCTAAAAAAAAAATTGCTCATTTCAAATTTCTGAAATGTTTATTATTATTTAGTTAAATAATCTACGAATCTACGAACGAATCTATATCTAAAACAATACCGATATATCTGTTTTAAACAATCCATTATATTCGAATAGCTTCGTTTCATGATAAATGCTGTTTGCATTCTTCTCCGAACTACATCCAGAGGATACGATAGAGTTTGTCCAGAAATCCCAGATACCGCTCCAAAAAAAAGTCGTTCCACAATTCCTGGTTTTTGGCCATTTGTCACATCTAATGAAAATAAACAGCACCATATTTTCTTTTCAAGGTTACATTAAAAGTAATACAGTTTTTGATATTGAATCTTTTTTACATTAAATAAATTACTAGGTTGCAAAAGTTGTAATTAAATTCAATCTGGGTATTGCATTCGACAATTTCAAATGCATGCAAATTTCAAATACTAAAATAAGTATCTAGTTTTATCTAAATATATTGCACTGTCACATTTATAATATATTTGTATATATAATTCAGTGCTAAATTTCAAGATTAGTGTGTAATAAACTTTTTAATAATTTTAATAATAAATTTTGTATAATTTATTATATAATTATAATTATTTTAATAGTATATAATTATATGTTATAAAATATTGCAATTAATATAATTTTTTAATATTATAATGAATTTTATTATGAAATTAATAATACATTTTAAAATTAAAATAAATTAACTTTTTATTATGTAATAAAATCATGAATATGTATGCAATGTATAGAATTATTGTTCTTTTGAAACATGTTTGCCAAAAATATTTTTCAAATCGAGAAAATCTTTGGTTCAATAAGTTAATCTATTTGATTATCTAAGAAATTTTGTTCGGTAATCAACATAAAATGCTATTTTACGACTAGGAACTACGAATGCTGAGAATCGGTTCATTTCATATTTTTTCCAAATTAAGCGAACAAACTATTTTGTTAATCTAATATTATGTTATCATTAACTTAATTTTTAAACAAAATATTTTAATGAAGATTTATATAATCTCTGTCTGTAGTCCAATCTTGAAAACTAACCAAAGTACCAGTGCTTAAGGGTTTCATAACTGAAAAAACTTGCACCAGCATACGGAATAACGCCTAAAATTGTGGGTATATACCCTCGAAATAATCCACGAATTCCCTCCTCTTTCAATGTTATCTTAAGAACCTGAAAAATTAAAATTTGCATATTATAAAAAAGAAATACGAAGGATTAAATTAATTAAAGAATTCAAAATATAAATATCTTAAAAAAAGGATTTGCATTTAAGTTATTTATTTCAAGATTCACAGAAATTAACGTTAAAACTTACGGTCCTTAAATTGGGGTATTGATCCCTCTGAGTGACGGCCATTCTGGCTCTTGCCAAATCTAATGGATAAGTAAGACTTTGTGACGTAACTCCAGCTAGAGAACCAGCTAAAAATCTTCTGTATTTGACATTATCACTGAAATTTAAATATTTAGTAGAATCCAGATTAAAATTAAAAAATTACTTCTATACATTTGAGAAATCTATTGCTAGGAAAAATTACAATTAATATTCTTCAAATATCATTTGTCTCAATTCGGAAAACAAATTTTTAACTTCAGTGAATTTTTAATATTTTACTTAAATCAGAAATTTAATATTTATATTCATGTAAATTATGAGAATAAAACATGTTATAAGAACATGTAATGAATTTGTCAAATAATTAAACATTTTAATTTCAAAATTCAAAAGACATCATGTCAAGATATGAAACCATTTTCAATCAAAATAGAGCATTTTAACTGCTTATTATTAAAATATATACTTCACAATAAAAAGGATACTTACACTTTTAATGTTGCGACCTGACCGTGAATGCCTAAAATTTTTTTCCACTGTTCATGAGCAGTAAATTGAATAGATGCATATGGCAATATTCTTACCATTGTAGCACTATTACCTCTCCACAAGGCCAAGAAACCATCAGTTTTAATAACTTTCTTGATGAACTCATAAGCAGCTTGATTTGAATACGGTTTATTACTAATCTGAGAAGCAAAACAATATAATTCAGTAAATTTATAATAATCTGAATAAAGAAGATTTTAAAATAAATAGTTTAAAAGTTTTTTGGATTCTTTTACATATTAAATATAATTCCTTATTGAATGAAAAAATTCACATTCAATAATAATTTAAGTTTAATTAATAATCAAGTCTTAAATCTGTTTCAGAAAAATTAATGATTAAAGATTAACTTAGCTGTTGCTTTATTATTTTAATAAATTCTTAAAAAGACTAAGAACAGGAATGTTGAATTATTTTAGGCCCTGATTATGAAAATATGGCATCTTGGATAGAGATGTAACTAGTTTCTAAAAATGTAAGGAAGCAACTTATTTTACTTAATAGTATAATTTATTAGTCCTATAAGGAAACAAGATTAGAAATATTTGCAACTTTGAACTTACATAAAATCAACTGACCTGAAAAGTAATTTTACATCTATCAAAAGGAGCAATGCTACTTTTAGCACAAGCACCAGCAAGGGCTCCTGCTGCCAAACTTGTTAAAATGACAGCAGTATTAGAAATTTCATGGACATTTTGCTGATCCTGAAAAAGAAATTAACAAATAAAAGTATTAAATTTTATGATTATTGATAAATTATTAATAATTTTATATCAGAATGTTAGGTGTAAAAAATAATTAAAATCTGAAATTTGTCAATTATATCACTAATTAAATAACATAGACTATAAAATCAGTACAATAGTTTCAATCAATTTCAATCACATGGTCTTAAAAAGAGATAAAACATTGCATTAATTTTTTGCAGCTGAGATGTTAAAGAAAATCAAACATTTTCTGGCTGGTGAATTATTAAATCTTATCAAATAATTTTATTACAAGATAAATTAAATCAAAAACAATAACATTACAAAAATGACAATTTTACAAATAAATTATTAATTATTAATTGTTGTAATTTTTTTGATCATGTCCTTACTTTTTATATAAAAAAAATTTATTTTGTTTTATTTTTGAAGATATTTTTATATATGAATGAATAAAATTTGTAGGAGTTATTTTTTAAAACCTACTGTACATTAACATTTCCAGATAAAACAATTTTCTAATCATTGACAACAATTAATGCACATTTTAAAATGCTTCTTGAAGTCTCACAAAAGAATTTAAAATAAATTTCTAATTAGCTTTAGTTATTAAGTAAAAAGAATGAAACTGAATCAAATTGTTAAAGATAAATTGATTGTTTAATGTACAATCAGTAGATAACATTTGATCTAAAATATTCTGATTATTGGTATATTTTTTGAAAAACAATTATACCATCATAATATATCTTTAGCTCCTATAATAAGAATGCAACCAAACAGTATATATTTTAAGAAAAATTAAATAGTTTAAGTATGGAATTGAATGTTAGTATCTCATTTAACAAAATTTTCTGGAACATTTGCATTTAATGTATAAGTATTTTTACTTTATTATGAATATATTTAACTAAATTACTAATTAAGATTTTTTTTCAAGATTGTAAAACTAATGAAAACCAAATTATCAAATTAACTCTTACACTAATAGAAATTAAATTATAAATTTGAAAGATTCTAATGAAATAAAAATATCTGATTATGATGATAGTAAAATTTATATTCTCAAAAAAAAAAAAATATCTAAAAAATATATATTTTTATTCTTATTTGTACATTAAAATATACTTAATCTTATGCTATTTTGAGATTAAAATATTTAAATATTACATTTGCTGGTAATTGCTTTCATTAATCTAACCATTATCATTGACCTACAAACTTAATGCCATCTACTTGCCAAAGAAGGCTAAATTCCAACAAAGTTAAAAGCAAGTTTATTAAAAATGAAAAATTTTTTTAAAATTTTTATGAAAAATGAAAACTGAAAAAATTTTCCCCCTTTTCAATGAACCAAACTTTTAAAACGAAAATTGATTTTTAAAGTTTACAAAGAAAAAGTTCAATATTTTTCTGAACATTAATATTGTTTACTTCACTTGTTACAAGTAAATTACTAGAAGTCTGAGTAAAATAAATTAAAAATAAAAATTGAATTTATACAAAAGTTTGTTACTGAAGCATTTGATGATTTTCCATAATATTAGAAATTACTAAAATTAGAATTCAATCAAGAAAGAACATTCAAGATAACACTCCGAAAAGCTAATTGTTAATCTCACCTTTTGTAAAAAATTCTGTGCTAGAGACTCTTTTTTTGGAGAGTCCATCGTACTCCTGCTAAGACTCAATTAATGAAACCCTCATTTTATCTTTATCGTTTAATCACCCTTAATATTTTCCTGTTAACAAAAAAAATGCATAAGAATCAATTATAAAAGTGATAATTAAAATCCAAAATCAAATATTTGCGAAACCGAATTATTTACATATAAAATACCATTTTCGATTAAAACATCATTTCAAATAACTTTGTAAATCTAAATTTTATTCTGATTCAACGGAGCAGACCATAATAACGAACTACTTGCCCTGAGCATTATAAATACGTTACGTTATAAAATTAGTACGTCATGAATTAAAGTATGCTACCATTTACTAGTATTATATTAATTCAAGCATAAATTATTAATATTTGTGAATTTTTCACTTAAAGGGAAAAACATGATTTGATAAAAATAAAAAAAGAAAAGATAAACAAGCTAAGAAATATTATTGTGAGAAATTTATGTGTGACTTAACACCCCATTCGTCGTCGTAACGCGTTGAAAAACTGACATTTTTAATTTATTTTTACTTTATATTTAAGTTTGCTTTGATAAGAAAGAAACAATTATGTTAATTGACATTGAATCGTGTAATTTCAGAGAAATTATTTTTCTCTGAAATATATGCATTTGAATTGTTTTTATTTTAAAAAATTAATTTTGATAGTGTCTGATATCAGTTTAGTATTATTTTCAAAGATCAAAGTCGAAAGTACAAAAATATCATTATTTTTAAAAAAATACTTTTGTAATACATTAAATATATTCGTAAATTATAGATTGCACATAGTAATGGTTTCAAAAAGTAAAGTTTGTATCGTGGGCTCTGGAAACTGGTGAGTAAAGTTAATTCTTTAATCTCACCAGATCAATAAATATTAAAATAATACTTACTATGATATTATATGTAATATGTAAAGTTAGAAATTTAAATAAAGCAAAATATGAGAATTATTATTAAAAATTAATGTTTTACAATACTTGAAATACAATAAACGAAGATTTTCTTTTTGTTTTGTTTCTATAATTTTAAAATATTTTCATTTTATAAGTTTCATAAGTTTTATTTTGCCAGAAGTGCAAGCTAAATTTTCTATTGTATATTTATACAGCATTGAAAATATTATTTTTTGCTTTAATTGATTTTTATACTTTGTTTCAATTAATATAATATATAATTTTTAGGGGCTCAGCCATAGCAAAAATTGTTGGTTATAATTGCAAAAGATTGAATTCATTTGAAGATGAAGTTACTATGTATGTATATGATGAAGTCATTAATGGACAGAAATTATCACAAATAATTAATACAATTCATGAAAATGTAAAATATCTTCCTGGTCATAAATTACCAGAAAATGTTAAAGCAGTTCCAGATTTAGTAGAGGCAGCAAAAGATGCAGATATCTTAATATTTGTTGTGCCACATCAGTTTATAAGAAACCTGTGTAATACTATGCTAGGAAAAATAAAACCTACTGCTATTGGGTTATCATTAATTAAGGTAAGAACTGAGAGATAAATCAAATTTTTAAAATAGGAATCAAATAAAATCAAAGGAAAATAGTTTTTGTTTCTTTTTAAAGTATTTAACATATTCAGTTTTCAGAATTTTTTGAAAATTTTGAAGAATTGTATCATTACAGCTTTTTCTATATTTTATGAATTTCATTTTGCATTTTTGATTGTATATTATCTGTTTAAATCGTTTATATTTATATATGAGCCATAATCTTTAATTTATATTATTGTATCTCTTCCAGGGATTTGATCGTGCAGAAGGTGGAGGTATTGAATTAATATCTCATATTATAACAAAGCATTTAAAAATTCCATGCCATGTTTTAATGGGTGCCAACTTAGCTGGTGAGGTGGCTGATGAAAAATTCTGTGAAACAACTATAGGCTGCAGAGATAAAAAAATTTGGGGTGTGTTGAAAGATCTTATTCAAACAAGTTACTTTAGGGTTGTAGTTGTTGAAGACACAGAAACTGTTGAAGTTTGTGGTGCTCTCAAGGTATAAAATATAGTAGAATTAAGATATATTAATAATAAGTGCATGAAAGATAGTGAGAAAATGTAAATACAAAAAAATTGTATTGTTTTTTTCAAACTAATAGAAAAAAATTTTAAATCATAATAATCCAAATACAATATTTCAAAAGTTTTATCATAAAAGAAAATTAGAATATAACTTGTAAAATAATGAAAAATTTTAAAATTAGGCTTAAATAATTATGGATAACTTTTTAAGTTCTTGTAATATAGATAAGTCTTAAATTAAATTTTATTGGTCAGATCATCTAATCTTACTAAAAAATATTTTTAAATATATATGCTTTATTTAGAACTATATATTTATCTACCTTATTGATTAATAATACAGTGAAATTTAATTTTAAAAAATAAAATTCAGTCATAGGCCATTGTCAATATATTCAGATTACATTTATACAATTTTAGTTGAATAGGTTATAGTAAAAAAGGACAGAAAATAAAACAGTATTCATCTGCTTTTTAATAATCTAAATTTTTTAAAATATGGTTAACATTTGCAAATAAAAAATATTTAGCACTTAATTATTTAAGAAATGTTTAAACAATTAATATAAGTTAAAAAGTATGTCTTACATGGTTATAAGTAATTGGTTCTTACTTCATTATATATGTGAATTATTATTCACTTAAAGTCAGAAATTTTTTGAATCAATTTATGTAATCAAAGAGAAATTTTTTGAATTCTTACCCTCTCAATAATTTCAGTATAAATTATCACTTATTGAAATACCAATTGTTTTCCTTATTTTTCTACTTAAAAAGTCTTTACAAGTATAAAGAAGTAAGGGATTTCCGGAGTCGAAATTAAAAAGATACCGCTACCATACAAATGATTAAATTTATTTTTACACATTAATAATAATTTGATAAGAAAAATTATGATTTTATTTGAAAATTTAGTTTTTACTTTAGATATAACAAATACATTTCATTAAGCTTAGATACTCGGACAGAAATTTTATCAAATTCTTGTTCAGAATTTAATGTATGACCAATAAACGTTGAATTAAAAGATGGTCCTATTTTATAAACATTTTTATGAGCAATAGCTAAATTATATAATATAAATCAATATACCTTGAATTTAATTATACCCTTTTTTTTTAATCGTAGATCAATATAACGGGAAATCAATATCTTTTTTTTGATTTAAATTCCATCTTTGTTGTTCTTTAACTATAAAAGTTAGGAAGAATTGATCAGATTATTATTAAATACATCAAAAATAAATTTTTATTTAATCTCTTCTGAAAACTTATAACCCTTTAATAAATTTTCTGTCTAAATTTACATTTTACATAAATTTGAATCGTATTATTGTTTTTTAAAATATGTCTAAGTAATCAAATTATTCTATGATTTTAATTGTTAAAATTTTAATATTTTTACTGCCTATTGATTGCGACTTCAATTCAGATAATGTACACAAATTACATTTTGTATGTTTTGAAAGAAGTCTTAGACAAAAAAGTTTATTCTTCAATAATTTTTTTATTTAAATAACTCAATTTAGTATATCTATTAATCTATGTCTAACCTATCTCTTTTCCATCAATATTTTTTTAGAATATTGTTGCTTGTGGCGCTGGTTTTGTCGATGGATTAGGACTTGGAGACAATACAAAATCGGCTGTAATTAGACTAGGTCTAATGGAAATGATTAATTTTACAAATACCTTTTATCCAGGATCCAGGCAAAGCACATTTTTTGAAAGCTGTGGTATAGCTGATCTTATAACAACCTGTTACGGTGGGAGAAATCGTAGGGTCTCAGAGGCATTTGTTAAAACTGGAAAGGTGAAAATAAAAAAATGTTCTATTACAATTTTAACTGAATTGTAACTTTCGCAAAAAAATATACTGATAAAGAATAAAAATTTTTTATTTTTATAAACTTTTTCAGACAATAAAACAACTCGAAGAAGAAATGCTCAATGGCCAAAAGCTGCAGGGACCTATTACTGCGGAAGAGGTCAATTACATGTTAAAAATTAAAAATCTTGAACATAAATTTCCTTTATTCACTGCCGTACATAAAATATGCACCAGAGATTTGAAACCTGAAGAACTGATAAATTGTATTCGAGAACATCCAGAACATATGTGAGTCATCTGCCTCGTATATAACGATTCTGTTAGAGCTAATTAGTAAAATTGCTTAGTAAATTTTCATAATTTATATTATATTTTAATAAAAGTAGTTAGAGATATACAACTGTCGTAGCGCGCATTTTTTAAATTTTAAAGCTTATAATAAATTTAATTATTTGGTTAGGGGTTTTTATTGTTAAAAAAATAAATAATATAAAACTTGGAAAATGTTACCTAATTAATTTAAAAATATAAAGTTCTTTTCTTGAAATGAAATATAAAAATGAGCAAATTTAAATATAAATTGAATTCATTATCAGTTACGATATTTAATATTCAAAACTTCTCTAATAAAATTGATTTGTCTTTTGATTTGCGCAATTCTTTTTCTTAACAAAATAATAATATAAATAATAATGAGAAATTATAAATAAAATGTTACTATTTTTTTTATTCTTAACCGATATTACTCTATTTAATTTCTATGCTTTTATTATTATTTGGTAATTCAAAAAGCCTTAATTTAAAGCAGTTCACTTAATTATAGGCGAATAATTTATGGATTCGTAAAATATAGCTTTTAAAATTAAAAAGTAGTCAGAAATTCGAAAAGTGCAAAATCGAAGTCGATTGATTTTTGCAATTCAAAAATTTGTTATTTATTCTTTTTTACAATTCAAAAAGATATTTCCTAAATTATTTTACCTAGTCGAATTAATTAGTTTAATTTTATTTCATTTACATTATATTTAACTTTAAGCTTTAAACTTTATATGTTTTTAATACTATTTGAATGAAGTTAAATTTTAGTTTTGTTTAAAAACGCTTCATGATGCCAAAAAATAATATTGAATGATTAATGGATTTAATAATACCCAATGTCTGATTGAATATGTTTTTCCAATTATTTAAAAAATTTTTTTAATATCAAAAGCGAATAAATTTGTGAAGTTTTAGTGAAATTCGAAATATTTTTATAAGATTCAGTTTATGTAAAAGTAATGGAATTTTTATCTGGATTTTGTTACTAATGTAGGGTTTGATTTTTTCTTTCAACTGTATTTGAATCGTATAATTTTTCAGTAGAATAATTTTTATGCGGAATTTTAAAATGAGAATTAATTCATCAGTTGTTCTTCATGAGTTAAAATCATTAATACTTTTAAAATATAATATATACACAGGGAAATTATTTTTATATTTACTAATACAAAAACTAAAAGAATGACAGTTATTTTATCAAAATATCCTAAAGCTCTGAATAAGCATTCTCAATGACGTAATATTATACTTTATCTTGCGAAAATAATGATAAAACAATAGACCACCTGATTAAGAGATAGTACACAATAGCTTTATTCCGCGTCTCAGAAGAAATTGCATGGGCAATTTGCGCAAGATAAATGTAAAATTTGCTAAAAACTCTAGCTTTAGGCTCTTATATTTCCTTCTCTTAACAATTTATCAGAAAGGATTTTATAATAATTTTTGTGTGAAATAAGAAAATTTCATTAGATTGATATTTTTATTACATTTTTTAATATTGCATTGCAAATTTTTAAATTAAGAAAATAAATAATTTATACAATAAAAAAAATTTTTGGGATGCTACAGTTCCGAAATATCAGTTACATTAGCCGCTTCTATTCATTTCAAATTTAAAATTAATAATACTCATTGAAAATAAACCTTCTTTATCAAAGTACGTTTATTGGTTGTTGTTTTATTAATTTTACATAGTTGTTGTTTTATATTTCATCGCAAAAGTGGAAGAACATTGAGTAATTTGAAAAAGAAATGACATTTAATTTCATTTTCATTGGTCTTGCTCATTTTATAACTTTTTTCCTTAAAGTAGATATGAACATTATTGAATAATATAAAATTTTTTGTTTCTTGCTGAAAATTGACTGAAAAATCTAGCTCAATATTTATTTTTTATATAATTTTGAAATTGATTTTAAGAAATTTGAAATATTATCAAACAACTAAGCATTGCAATACAAATAAATTTAAATCTTTTAAACTCTGGAAAATATTGTTCAAATTTTGAATTAATTTTGATATAAATTTTTCACATAGTCATAATAATTAATATATTGAAGTTAATATATTATAAATCAACTGCAGAATTTAATTGTAAAAATTTCTTAACCAGCAGTCGATATTTCGAAATAGAAAATAAAAACTTGCGTTATAATTTTCGGTGACTAATTTTTTCTCATTTTCGTGGAAAAAAATGATCATAAAGATCCATTCATTATATAACACAATAAACCTTTTAATGTAATTTGTAATAAATAGATTTTTTTGAATATTTTACATTTTTCATTTTTCTAATTATAAAAAAAATTAATTATGCATGATTATTATATTATGTGAAAAGCATCGAAATAATCTTGAATTAACTGTCAATTACCACAGTTACTACTTACAGACACGATTTTATTTATATAATATTAACTTAATCCAGAAGTTAGTATTATGCCGTACAAAAATGACATTTAACATTCAGGTCTTATAAAATTTTGAAGACAGTGGAAGGAATGTCTGACCGAGTACCATTTCATGAAGAAGAAGAAGACGAAAGAGATGATTAAAAAGAGTCAAGTTTAAAACTTTATTATTTTTACAAAATTGGAAATAAAACCAAAGAAATATAATGGAAATATGAACTTGTTACAAAAGCGGATAAATTTAATTATTCATCTCAATCTATGATATCAAATTAAATATTTAAAAAAGACAGAATAATTTTTATTCATTATTTCCGAATAATAAATAAAGCGACCGTAATAAAATTTTTAGTCTAATAAAGAAATGAATTTTAGCATTATTATATGTGTATAAAATATGTTTAAAGATTTAAAAAGCAAAAAATAGCTATTAAAATAATCGCAATATTTCATTAATATTAAAAAAACAGAAAATCTTATTAATTATAACTCATTTAGCTTTGATCTTACGGAACGCTTTTGGTTTAAAACTATCTGTAAGCTACAATCGAAATTACTTGCTTGTTTTAGAATCTTACAAAGTAAATATTAAACTGTAAATATGTTTTATAAAAAAAAATTGTAAAAAAAAAATTTAATTTAAATTGAAATAATGAAACTGTTATTATTAATAAAATTTGAAAATTCGGAGTTGTTAAGCATATGGAATAAAATGAAAAGAACAGTGGAAGAAATATATAGATTAATTTTAAAAAATTCATCCAATGTTAAAACACATATTGTATATACAAAGTGCATTATTTTGTGAAACAATAAAAATTTATATTTTAATTCTCTGCATTGGATAAGATGCAAATCTAAAAGTTAATTTTTATGTAAAAATTAGAGAAATATATAAAATTATTACTTATCATTATGAGCAGTAAAATATATTTGTTTTCATTGATCAATGTTTTAAAGTATTTTTCATTGTTTAAATCTGAACATTATTAAACGAGATGTTAAGGAAATATATGTATTTCTTGATGAATTTCCGGTAAATTCGAAATTATGAATTATACATGAAAACAGTTATTAAAGAACTCATTAAATGAAAGTTAAGGTTATAATTTTTTTAAACGCATTTCTTCTCGAATTTATATCCTGAATTGTTCACTTATTTTTTAAACCTTGATAGAAAAAGGTCAGTTTAATCGCTGACGAAAATTAGTGTTGTTCTTATGGGCGCAAAAGTGATAAGACTAATAATTATATATAAAAGTAATTTTGCGAAATGTTTTTGTTGAATGTAATTTTATGCAACACACAGGTATTATATTATAACAAAGAATAAATTCTATTTTTTCAAAACTAATTTCAACGATGAGGTTGTTTCGAGGACTTGCTTTTGCTGAAAGAAAAAAATCTAAATATAAGTCTAATGTTTCAAGCGTGTTTTTCAAATTTGAATTAATACGATGCAAATATGAAGAGAAAGCAAACTATTTTTATTTTTTTATTTTCAGGATATTAACGGAGAGAAGCAGAAATCAAAAAAGCAGATTTAAAAGCTCTCTGTGACTAACCATCTGGGCCTAAAGCTTTTAACGCAGTAATGATGCTGGATTAACTTTTCACCTCATTGTTTTCGTTTTTTATTTATTTTAATTTAATCGTATGCAGTATTTGTTTTTCCAATACGTGTTTTGCAATACTTAATTTAGCGGTTTTGAAATCACATATAGAAGTATTTATAAATTAAGAAATAAATGTTAAATATTTTTAAAAAACAGATAAGTTTGTTTTAATCATATCCATTACATTACTCTAATGTTTATTAGGTAATTTTGGCTTAATCTTTAAATAATTTATATCTTCTTATTTATTATCTTATTTTGCTAACATTATTTGCTTGTTTTAACCAATGTATTATATTATAAGATTAAATTTTATAATTTTATCATGCAAAATTTTTTACCTTTTTTTTCTTCATTTAAAAGCTGTAAACAATTTTCTCTTACTGTTTCGCTTTGATACTAAGTAAATATTCACAATAATTTCTTAAGCACAATCAGAATGAATCACTTAATATTCTTAAAAAAATTAGTGCTACACAGTAAAAATGGCTTAATCAAACATATGAACTTTTTCGCGCATGTTGTTGGAAACAACGTATTAGATAAAAAATTTTTATTTAATATTATAACGGAAATTTTTTAAATTAATAGATAATTAAAAAACATGTCTCCTATTTACAAGAGGATTATTATTAAATTAACTTAAATTTAAGCTCTTGATCAGATGTACAGTTTTATGATATAACAAAAATAATTTGATTCATAAACCCATTTTTAGAGAAACGACTGATCAAGAAAGGTGACTTGCAGTTAAATTGACCAGAGAATTGATCGTGCGATGATAACCGTAGCTCTAGATAAACGATAAAGCATTAATAAATAAAATTAGATCAGTTTCTGGAGATGGAAAGAGTGGTAACCAAGGCGGAAAATTTATAACTAAATTCGCTTACTGAATGTAAGCGCATAATCTGAGAAAAACTCGTCTCCTGAACAGACACATGACGGATGAATAGTAATGCGAGCAGCGCAGATATGGGTTCTGAAACCAACAGAAAAGATATAACCAGTTGTTATATGAAAAAAGAAATGATATATATTGGGGATACAAGATCGCCTGCGGTTACGATAGTTTTTCTCGCGGCATTGGTATCATGGCTGGTTGAAGCTCAAGGAATAACGGGAACCTATTGTCATATGAAAGAGGAAGGATAGATTACTATGAGTAAAGCGGCCAAAATCAAGGTAATGCGAAACAAAGAGACAAAGCCGTGACACATCAATATAAACGAGGATTACTGTAGACGATCAAGTTACGGCGACTCTGAAAGAAAACCGAGGGAATGGACAATTATTTTTGATTGATTCAAACATTGGTCGTTTGCCCGGCATCTGAATGGAATCGACAAATGTAATCAATCAACATGTATCGCATCAACAGAAAATGCAGTCCACCACACGGGCATCGTATGCCCCGGGTAAATAAAAATCGAATTATGTGGCTAGGGGTAAATGTGCTCACGAAAACAAAAATGGTAAGAACAACATTAATAAAGGTAATGAAATTATGCCGAAATCAGATTAACGAAAGTGGTCAAAACCTGAGAACTTCGCGCTGAGTCATGAAAACAAAGGATCGTCCTACTATTAAATAGTAATAATAAACCCCCTATAATTTCTAACGGGAATTTCGAACAACGAAGAATTAACAGCCATGAATGTGAGAATTCAGGCGTGGCCGATCTAGAAGTAATGCCCAACACGATGGTGACGGTGGAAATCATCCAAATAGTCATGAGCCCTACACTCGCTGATGGCACAAAAGTTTCGTGTACTCATGATTTCCCTCTTGCTAAAAAAAAGAACTTCCAGCAATATAGCTCAAGGGTAACATGATACTTTTTTATGAGTTTTGTGAAATTTTTGACATAATTTTTTTATCTTTAATCAAAATGAATAATCATAATTCCTTGTATTTGAAATGTAGATTTTTAAATACAAGCTGAATTCCCTTTATTTTCAAATAATTAAATCAAATAATATACACAATAATGATTTTTTTGAAATATACAGAAATTAAATATTGACAGTTTGTGTGCAATTAAAGTATAATTAATTGCTGAAACAAAATGCAACAAACCAATTTGAACTGAATTTTTATTATTTTAGCCTAGCCATCCTTTATTTGATAATAAATCAATTTTAAACAGTATTTAGAAACTGCTCCATGTTTGTATTCAAACAATATTAATTGTCTTCATTTATGGACAGTAAGAAAATTTAATGAATAATTTTAAAAAATAGCATCAGAGATTATAAATTATTTCTAACTCATGCTTAATGCTAGATGTTTTTGCCTTTAAAATGATTTAATTAAAAACGGTAGTATCACATATTTAAGTAAGTCTCATCTGTCAGAATACTTGCAGCATCTAATGATTGATTAAGCTTAACAAAATTTTACTTATTTATTCCAATTTTCTTAATTTTAAAAATAATATTGGTATAATATTGTTTAGTTTGCTTTAATCAAAAATAATTAGCATATTAAAACAACAGGAAAATAATATTTTAAAAAAATGATTCGGTTCATAATATTCCTTTATCCAACACCAACTGATATAATAAAAACAATTACATTCTGACTTTAAAAGATTTCAAGCTTTTAAATTTTTAGCTTCGAACTTCATTGGTTCCAGGGATCCAGGAATGATTGTTTTCTACTCGGAAAAATAACAGTGAAATCAATAACATTTAAAAAAAATGTCTATTTAGTCATTTTACTTTTTTTTTTCTTTCGTTTTTCATTTTTTCCAGCTTTAAAGATAACGAGTTTTCCAATTGAGATGTTCTCTCCTCCGTCAATGGCTTTTTCTTTGGTTTCGAGGCTGCTTGCCTTGCAGCATTTCCACATCCGTGAACTTCAGGCAGAGCATGAGTCGTGCAAAAGAGTGAAGAGCAAAGATTGCATTGTATGTTTATTAATTTAACAGATTTCTTACAATTTGGTGTCGCGCAAAGTCCATTTAATTTTATGCATTGGTCTAAATATCCATCGTCATCGCGTAAATTATTTTTCGAATTTTTTTTTTTCGTTCTGTCCGACATTGCAATAATAAATTTACGAAACGTTAAATGAAAATTATCACATGATTGTGAGACAAGTATTTTTTATTTAAATTTCTACCGATACTCCGAATAAAAAGTTTTACCAACATGATAATGCTAAATTCCTTCCTCCTCCCCACCCCAAATTTGATTGGAAACCTATGACTTCGACCCTCTATGGGCTTTTGATGTTTTTCCGTTTATGCTTAGTCCTCCCCAATCTTGAATACGTTGTTTTACCACCATATGGTAAAGTGCTTGGATTTTATAAAATGGAACAAGACTTTAGTTTAGGTGAATTATCTCATGACGATGATTTAAAAAGTAGAATTTTAAACTTTGAAACCAATTTAGACAAAGTAGAGGAAATTTTGAATGTATTCTGTTCATTAGATTTATATGAGACTTTAAAACCAGAGGACAAAGTTAGGTAATGAATTTAATTTATCCAAATTTGATAAATTCTTAAGGCATAAGGGTTTAAATTAAGTAAAATTTTTAAGTTATAAAGCCTGTGATTATTTATGTTCTAAAGTGGGAGTTCTGAATGTATTACATGATTTCGCGTTTAAATTTATATTTAAACTTCATTTTCATTATAGATTGGATTTATTTCAAGCATTTGCAATTAATTCGCTATATTGGTTTTACCTTCGAATTAAGGGAATTGATCCAAATCAGAATGAATTGAAGTCAGAAATTAATCGTGTAAGAGATTATATGATTAGATCAAAGAAACTTTATGACAGGCAACATTTGATGCCAAGGATTGATCAGGTCAAATACATTAATCATTTAGCTTTATTGTAATTGTTGAGTTTCTATATTTGATATGCTCATAAATTTTTTTTTCTACAGCATGCTGCAAAAAGATTTATAAAACATGGATTATGGACACCAGGTGGGTCAACTAGCAAAAGTTCTGAAAACAATGAAGATAACTGCAATTGAATCAAAAATACAAAAGGTTCGACAATGATGAAAAATATTATCTATATCCCATCTAATATTGCTTATTTTTAAAAGTTTTATCAATGAGTTAGTTTGACAAAACTTGATGTAAATTAATTTAATTAAAATTAACTTTAAATTTTAATAAAAGCCATTTTATTAAAATTAATTTATGTTATTTGAACTAAAGTTAAAAATAAAATTTAAATCATTGTCATTGCTTTAAATTTCATAAAATATTACTCAGTATACTAAAAAATAAGCTTTATTATCATTAAAAACTACAATCATTCAAATACTTTAATATTTTCATCTGGTTCTGGAGTGCATGATGTCTTCTGTTTGTATGATGCACACAAATCTGTTAATAGGGAATCATTGGGAGGCATTCTCATCATTTTATCAACCAGTACCCTTAGATTTATATTTTCAGCTTCTCCTGGTATAGTGATCATTTTGCAAACATTTAAAGCTTTTCTTATTAAATTTTTACTGGCTCTGGGCAAATATGTTGGAAAATCAATTTTGAACTGCATTACAAGATCACCTTTTTGCTGAATGTCATTTACTGTTGGCATTCCTTCTCCAACAATTATTTTCTGATAAGTGGGGCTAGAAAAAAATTTTTTTGGTACAACCTGAAATTTTAATATTGATATATAACTTTCTTTAAGTTATTTAAGATTACTGAAATTCTTACTGAACGATATCGTTTATTGACACTCTTAAAGTGCGATAATCTAGGGTCTTCACTATGACTGTTGTACCAACGAGCGCCTCTAAAAGAGTGATATGGACTGTCATAATTAAATTAATTCCATTCCTTACAAAAAGGTCATGAGGGCGATCCGTTAATTTGAAAATCAAATCAGCTACAAATACGAAAAAGATTATTTTCACCCTTTTGTTTATTATTCTTGTAAAGTGTAATTTATGAAAATGTATTGTAAGTTAATCACCTGGTATGATAGTGGGTCCTTGATCTCCCGCTTCAGGAATTGTAATTTCAGTTCCTTCTAATAAACCAGGCTTTATAGGTACATCTAGTATTTTTTCTCGGGGCTCAGTTTGTCCTCCAGCCTCAAGTGATATTATTTCTTGTCTTATTATTTTAATTTTTTTAACACATCCTTGGTAAATCTTTTAAAAATTTATTATTAATAAAGTGGATTTTATTTTAAGGTTTTTGTGTTTTTGGAGAACAATTAAAATCAGGTTATGCCAGAAAGCAATTTCTTTTCTCTGCCATATTCATAAGGAAATAACTAAAAATGGTTCTTTACAGTTTTTTGATTCGGAAAAAAATTCAAACGACTGTGGAAAATCAGTTTCAGTTTGTAAAATTTGTTGTCGAAATGTATGTTATAGCGATAATATAAAATGCAAATTAAAAAAATTTTTAAATGTAAATTTTAAGAAATGAATTTGTCTAATAATTTATTATTATCATTATCATAATTTAAAATCTAAGAATATTTTTAATTCTTGTTTATTGAACAATTAAATTTTTCACAATGTAGAAGCAGAATGTGTTACATAAATTGAAAATCATGTAATTAATAGACGTACATCTGATTTTCTTGATAATTCGTAATTGATTTTAATTTTCAGTTAAATTAGGATATTAAGAATTATATAACATAAAAAAATTTTATTCTACAATTAAAATTATAAATTTTTTTAATAATTTATAATTGAGGAGATTTCAGTGCCAAATAAAATTGTATAATTAACTCATTTTAGAAGATTTGGCTCAATAAAAAAATATAAATAAAAAAATTCTTTTACGTGATACATTTTTTATTGATGAGAAATGATTATTTTAACTTGTTTCCAGAACGGAGCTTTTATTTGTCGTAATCTTTTTTAAATAAGAAAAAAGTAAAACATTAAATGATTGACATTATACTGAAGAAATTATATAATATTTAGACTGCAAAAATTTAATAAAACTATGTGCATTATAAAATGTCATTAAAATTTTAATATTTATTTCCTTATTCATTGAAAAACTCACGTTACATAAAATTTTTAGTCTGGATATTGGAAATATTAAGATCAGCTAAGAATTATAATTTTTTTTTAATACCTAACAATTAATAATAAATTAATAAATAATGAGTAACAATAACATAATCACTAAGCAGTAATTATATTTTGGTAATGTTTTTATTTATTATTAAAAATGTTAGAATAAAAATATTTTTCTTCTGATAAGTTCAGTTTTGTTACAGCATTTTAAAAACTAGGATATTTCATCTTTTATCAAATAAAACAAGCTTTTTAGGTTAAAATTTATCTGTTAATATTAAAGTATCTAATTTATACATATATATATATACTTTTATACTTAAAAGTATTTTGTCATAGGTTCTTAAATACACTAAATTACTTATCATATTTATACTTTTACTTTACCATATTTCAATTATATATCTGTAATTGAACTACATTAATGTAAATTTTTAACACATATTTGTAACAATATCAGTATAAATTTTAAACATTTTTTAATAAAACATTAACAAGACTCATTTATAAAGCAATATGATGCTTGATGAAGCTTGATGATCTGATGCTTAAATTTGTTTTGTATCAAAATGGCATGAAGTTGTCTCTGTTGTCACTTTTAATTTAATATTTATTATTAAATATTTTTGTAGATGAATATTTAGTTTATTTTTTCCCATATTGATTTATTTTCTGGTTCTCTTCACTTCTACAATAATAGAATTTGCTTGGCCTGTAATAACTTTTTGAATAACTTCAGGTAATGCTGTTTTGTTTCACCTTAGACGTATGAATATTTTAAGTATGTTTCAAATAATATTCTAGATTTCAAAAATTACTTTTAAAGTTAAAATTATTAAAATATAACAGTTTCCTGCATTTTTACCTCTTCTAGAGTACAGTAAATCGGTCGGATAACTGGTTCTTGCTTGCTTTTTAGTCCTCGTCCCTCTGATAAACTATATATTG
The DNA here is from genome assembly GCA_028565995.1 of Ricinus marginatus. Classification (NCBI taxonomy): domain Eukaryota; kingdom Metazoa; phylum Arthropoda; class Insecta; order Psocodea; family Ricinidae; genus Ricinus; species Ricinus marginatus. The sequence continues at coordinate 41,810 of JAOWBB010010049.1, forward strand.
GCAGCTGATGGTAAATATCTAATATATCTGCGTAAGGGCTTTGACTTCCGAAAAATTCTCTGTTGAAGTGAAAAGTAATAATTAAAGCGGAACTTGAATTTTTAAAAAAGAAAAAATTATAAATATAGTCTTTAATTTAAAAAAAGTTTATGCTGATTATTATTCGTATTTAATAGTTATGTCTTACTCATAAGTTCGTAGATAATCCCCGTGATAAACATACGGGGGAATAAATCCATCAGGAGTGGGAATACCTTTCTTCAATCCCATTTCTCCATATTCATCATATACTGCCCTTAGTTTGCTGTTGCTTAACACATCATAAGCTTCAGCGATACGAATAAAAAATTCCTGATTGTCTTCATCATCTTTTAGATTTCGATTAAAATATAAGGCCATTCTCTTGAATCTGCAATTGAGTAAAAGTACTATAAACAACGTGATCCAATGAGATGTAATGGACTGTTATTAGGGCGGATGAAAAAAACCGTGAAAATATTATATAAAGAAAAACAATTTTGATTGAATTATGTGATACATCTTTTATTTGATGATGGAATTATATATTGACTTATATAACTTGTTTAACCGCCACTTCAAAGGTGAGTGCTTGATAGTTTATATTTCAACAATATCATGGGTCTAAAAATTTTTGAAAAATATATTGAATATTTAATACATACGCCTCCATAATTTCCATATCTGAAGCATCTTTTTTGATTCCTAAAAGTCCATAGTAATCCATAGTTGCGGTTTTTATTTCTTTAATTTTCGTAATAGATATAAATGTATAATTTGCGATGTTACTATTTCATAAATGATAATTTTTTAATGGTAGATGCAGTCAATTCTGGAATTTTTTGCACTGTATGAGAATTCAATTTTTTTTTTTAATTTCCTGGAAGTCAATTTTTCTTGAGATAATAAAAGTCAAACTTAATATAATTTCAAGACATATTTTCGTTACGAAATTGCAGATTTTGCAGAGCTTAAAATCTGCATTTTAACTTTTGATCCTCTTAACACTGAAGAAAGGATTTTCTCGCTCAATACCAAAAATAGTACAACATAATCATATAAAATATAATAGTTGATAGAACTGAAAATAGATAACGAGTGAAAAAAATACATTTTAATAAAAACAATTATTAATTATTTCAAAACCTTTATCGTACAACTTGTGTGAAATGCAGTCCAAGTATTTATTTAATTATAATTGATTATCAGTTTACTTTATTTATTGATAATGTATTGAGATGTTTGACAAAATACAAAAAAATTAAGCAATGCAAAACATAATTTTTTGCTTTTTATGTAAAAGTCTTGAATATTTTCTTGTTTTACACAAGCTTTTTCTTTCTTTCTTCCATTTACTTTTATATTGAAATTCTTTTATTAAAATATTTCAAATTAAGTAATTTCAAATTTCCCACCGCCTTTTATTTTTCCGTTCTGCTGAATCTTGACCGTTAATCAAGAAGCCATTCACGAGTGTTATCACATTGATAAACCTTTGAAAGTGAATATTTACGTTGAAAATTTATCTCTAATGTTTTGGCGAACTTTATCGAGGGTTATTAAGAGATCCGTTAAAATTAACTTTTCTTCTTTAAGTGAAAGATTATGTACAGAAAATGTGATGCATATAAACGAGCCAGAATTTGATTATGATTATCTACTTAACCCGGAAAATAGAAATGAAATAGAGGATAACATTAAAAGAAGAAATAGTTGTGGAAATTTGAATAATTTTATTAAAATATATAAACAATTGAAAAGTGAAGTTAGTTCCTCGAAAAGGGAGATTTTGCTCAAATCATTGAATGAGGAGGCGAATAACATACCGAACAGAACACATCCTGAGGTTAGGAAATATGGAAATAAACCCGAGAAAATTAAATGTAACAAAATAGTTAGATTTCATTACGAACCTAGAGAATTTCACGATTTGGCAAAAGATTTGAATTTACTGAGAACAGAAGAATTAGCTATGTTGACGGGCCGTAGAAGTTATTTTTTTGTTGGAGATTTAGCAGAATTGGAATATGCTTTAGTCAAATATTCATTATCAAATTTAATTAGAAATAATTTTAAACTAATATCAGTTCCAGATATTTTGCCAAGGGAAATAATTGAAAGTTGTGGTATGAAGACAAGTGGAAAAAGACAACAGGTATGGGCATTATATATTACATTAGAGTGCATTGCATTAATATTTTATATTAATCATGAAATTTGTATTTTACTTTCTTTTTGTTAGAATCCTAAGTATAGGCTTTATCAAAAACCACAGAAATTTTTCACTCTTTAATGAAAAGATCAGATCTTGGGCTCATTTCTAACTTTTGTTTTAGATGTATTTATATAAAATGTATAAGGAATTTGCAGAACTAGTCAATTGACTCAAATTGCTAATAATGTTTTTAAGCATGGTATTAAATAATAATAATAACTGTATCTGTTACCTTTAAGTCATTATTATTTTTGTTGCAGGTTTTTCATCTGGAAGATGTTTCTGGCCACAATTTATGTTTATCAGGAACATCTGAAATGGGATTAGCTAGTCTTTATTCAAATACAGTTTTTAATGTGGAAGATCTTCCAGTGTGTCTTGCAGCTGTCAGTCGTTGCCATAGAGCTGAATTATCAAATTTGCAAACAGAAAAGGGAATTTTTAGGTAAATTTAACAATTTTAAATTTCACTTAAATATGCAATTATATTTCTAAAATTTCAAATATTTTTAAGCCTCAAATTTTTATTAATTTAATTTTCATTTTATATTTTCAATTTTGTAGGGTTCATAACTTTACAAAGGTTGAAATGTTTGGATTAGCACACCCAAATGAGTCAGAGCAGTTATTTTACAAATTTGTGGATATGCAAGAGAATCTTTTCAAATCACTAGGTCTTTATTTTCATGTATTAGATATGCCAATGGAAGATTTGGGTACTCCTGCTTATAGAAAATTTGACATTGAAGCTTGGTTTCCCGGACGTAAAATGTTTGGTGAAGTATCAAGCTGTAGTAACTGTACAGATTATCAAGCCCGAAGATTAAATATTAAATTTAAGGATAAAGATGGGATCCATCATATTCATACAGTCAATGGCACAGCTTGTGCAATACCCCGAACAGTTATGGCTATTTTTGAAACACATCAGTTAGAAAACGGCAGTGTAAATATACCTCTGCCTCTTCGTCAGTTTTACAATGGAAGAGAAGAATTTGGGAAAAAAATGTTTTATTCAGCTGTCAAAAAAGAGACTGAATTTAGAGGCATATGAATCAGAATTATCCTGTTCTCCTATACTCTAAATGTATTAATATTTTATCTGAAGGACGCAAAATGAAATTCTGATAGTGAAAATTTTCATTTCAAGGCTAGTTAATGGCAAACATAGATCTTAAAATCTCTAGTTAAAATCTATAAAAATAGAGATTAAAATATCTAAAGGACTGCTTTTTTTAGCAATCAGAAATCAATCTTAAGTCATAATAATTAAAAAAATTTTCGATTTTTAAACTCTGGAAGTTAATACATTTTTAATGATAAATGTAAATAGGAAAAAGGTTAGCTTCATCAACTGTCTATATTATGTTAAAATATTCATTTCGAGGCACTTTATTTTCGCTTTTAAAATATCTTATGTTAATGATGTCAATGTTAAATAAAACACTTTGATTGCATGATTACTTTCAGTTAAAATGTAATACGGCGCCGGTTGTAAGGTTAAATAAAGATTTAAATATTAATAATTGTAAACTTTATATATATATATTAAATAATTTTATTAGTATATTTATCTAGATATTTTTATTATCGGCGTTATCAATTTAAAAAAACAATTTTGAATTTTATTTTAGGCTTGAATATTTTGCCGATGCCTTGGAGAGCGAAAAATCCATAAGTAAAAACAACGAGGCTTGTCTTGATATCATTATGCTTCAGAAGGAAAGTAGAATTTTCCACCGTTCAAAAAATATAAGGAAGCAAAAAATAATTATTTAAATTTTTCCAGAACATTTATAAATTTCATCAAGAATTTGCCAATTTAATTTAATTGTTTTAAATAAATTGAATACTAAAATCTTTTACGTTCCTTACAGTTGCCGCATTCTAAATCCAGTGGCATGGTTCAGCATTTGATTTCATTTCCTCTGACTTGCTTTGAGCTTGCTGGTACTTATTCTCCATCAGTGCTTTATCCGAGATTTTTATTGGAAAATTTTATTTAACGGCTTTATCACCAGATTAGGTGAACTGTGAACGAAGTAGCGTTCTTTCCGGGATTACAGCCTCTTGTTGAAATCTAATCCTTCAATAAATTTATCTTTTAAATCATCTTTAATTTCAAAACCCAAGCTTCGTAACACGAATTCGTCGTCATCCAAATCCTCATGATTTCTCCACATTTCATCCTCCCATTCTTCATCTTCTGGCAAAGACAAGTTTTCTGGCCTGCGACACATCTTGGTATATAGTTTTTTATATGGACGATTCCCTCCAGATCTATCAGGCGGCAAACCGAATAATTTAACGTGGCTTTTCATGAAAAATTTCATGTTTTTTTTGGGGATTCTTTTGAATCTCCGCACACGACTTTTGCTTGTTTCTATTTCTATGTCTTCCCAGTCGTTGTTTTCATCCAAATTATCATCGCTTTTTGTCCATATTATCTTATTACCTAATCCAGTCCCAAATTCCTTATCAGTTCTTCCGCTGATTTTGCTCGATTGACCATTGATATCCATCTCCTTTTTTTCAGTTTCTTTGCCAGCCTCAAAACTGTCGAAGTGCAGAGATAGCAGTGCTCAGTGAAATCGGGGAGCTTACTTTGGAATCCGGTGCTCGGTTTTCTAGTCCTAACGGTACTTGTATTAATTTTGGTGCGAATTGTCGGCGTTGTTTTTGCACATACAACAATGTAGTAACAGTATTACTTAATTTTAGACAAAAGATATTGAAGCTTATCCTGAAAGGCGATTTTATTACTAGCATCCTTCAGTTAAAAACAACTTCAAAAAAACAAATGCTGCATTTTGATATTTCAACGTAGAATGTTGTTAATTTTCTCAGCATTTGATTTTTATACTTTTTATTCAGTCATGTAAGGCAGTTCTACATATGAGGGCATTTTTAATTTCTAGAATATGTAACTGTCTCCTACGTCTTAATTTTTGAAGCATATGGGTAAATTAATATGTTAGCCGAAAAAAGTGATATGATTAAACGTAAAATATGTAAATATCATGTATAAAATATCTTTGAGCAGTAAATTCATAATTAATAATATACTAAAGAATCTCCCTCAAATGATAAAATATTTATCATTTAGATTTGAGTTTTAAAGATTTAATTTATTTGTATTTGGTGAACCAAATGTATCCTTTGACTTCTTTCACTTCTTCAAAATACAAAATATAATTACCGTCAAATGCTTTACAATAGACTTTGCTTAATTCCTTGTTCAGCTCTGTCAATATCTGGATTTCTAAAGGAGACCATTTCTTTAAATCATTTATTTTAGTAATTTTTATAAGTTGTTTTTTATTGACCGTGCCTCAAGATTAAGTTATATTAATGCCAATTTCATTTCAATACATTTTTTTCGCAATTATTATTCTGTAAATTCAAAATTCGTAGTGACCCATTTTGATATCTAAAAATAAATAATGTGAAAAAATTCAATAATTCATTTCTTCATTTAAATAATTCTATCTTGATAAATAAAATTAAAAACAAATTGTTTTTCTACAAATTTAACAGTTAACTCCGACTTGAAAAGATTTAGAGAATATAAAACAAAATTAATGATACTTACGTTAACGAATCAAAGCTACGTCGGTTTTGTAAAATTGTTTTAGTGAATTAAGGAAAATACTGGCCTGTCGTGAATATATAATTCGGAAAAGTAATTTTCGTAATAATCGACAATGCAAAAAAATAAGTGTAATCCAGTGATCATCGAATTTATTAGTAATAAAAATGAGAAAATTCAAAAACTTAATCTACAGCGAAAGAAAGTGTACTTATGTATGTCCGTATTTCGAGACCCATCTAATTTTTATGGTCGAAAGTTTGAAAATAGAAATTATTTTTGGTAGTTTAGGAAAAAAGCAAACTTACCAAAAGGGCGCCATTTTTGTTGTACTTGATGTTAATTTGTTTTCCGTATCTAAAAAGCAACGGAAAAGCGAAAGCAGAAAGAGATAATTTAGGTATTTTTCGTTGCAGAAATTGGCAATTTGATTGCTTAATTCGCACCAAATTTCAAGATCCCCTCCCCTTTCCTATGAAAGACGCAAACGTTGCTTTTTGGATGCATCAGATAACAATCCATTTATAAATAAAGAGCAATATTCACCTAACGGGATATCAATTTTATTTAATTTTTCTTTATAATCATCAGTCGCGAGTTATTTTCACTCCGATAAACATTAACGATACGGCAGAATGAGCATGTAATATAATATATGTGCAAATATATATATTTAGCAAAGAAATGTACATTCTAAAAATATAAATAAAGATTGAGATTGTTTTACTGGAACCGAAGAAACTTTAAAAGATCCGAAAACATGACGGCATCATGGGAATACCGCCGAAGTACATCTCGCGGAACGACCTTTGGCAAACAAGGTATATAAGGAAATGATGTTTTTGCGAGTGAAGTCCAAGTCGTTCAGAAGGGCCTTGTTCCTCGTCGCACTGCGGACGCGATGTTTGAGTTTACCGTTGACACAGATCTGTTCGAAAAAAGAAAAAAAAGAGAGTCGCTAAAAGTGAGGCAAGCTGACCAGGTGGAGACGGCCGCGGCAGCATTTGCAAAAAGCCTTTGGGCCTTACTTCAAAGCCTATCACAGAAAAGGGCTGCAGATCAGTCTGCCACTCCATCAAAAGGCTGTCGCTTCCGATTTTCCGCAGCATCTTGATCGGCGCGGTGAAGTCAAAATCGACATCCGCGTGGGGCTCGCGTGTCACTGCTTGAGCGGAGGAAATGGATTTCAAACTGGAATGGGGCTTTTCACGGTTCTGGGTTTCGGGCGGGGATGTTTGTGGCTTTGCTTTTTGTTTTGATATCTGGAAGAGGTTTACCATTTAGGATGGGCGAGAAAAGGTGTCCCGGCGTCACTATCTCGACGGGCGCCTACCTTGAACGAATCGTTGAGGGGGTTGAAGACATCGCCGTTGTCGACGCAAAGCAGATTCGCCTTCGACCCGGAATCCCGGAGGCTGCCGAGGTTGTCGTCGTCGCCGCAATGTCTTTCCTTATTTTCCTTCAACTCTAACTTCCACTTGAGAGCCCTCAATATGATGTTTTTTATTCGATTTTTATTAGGCAGATTGTCCAAAGCAACCTGGGAATGACGGGAAGGTTGGTTTAATGAAAGGCTTCGATCACTCCTCGTTCGTCGTCCGTTCCCTGCGTCGTGGCACTTACCTGTAAATTCGATAACGACGGCATCTGCAGCGCCGTCTGAGCAGACGGCGAGCTGAATTTGAGAATGTTCAAGTTGCACGTCTCTGTCGGCAGACGTTTCACCTTCTCCGGTTTTTCCGCGTTCGCCTCTAATGACTGCAGGGAAATTGGAAAATTTTCCATTTCGTCTTCAACATCTTCAAACTCCTCGTGGCCGTCGTCGTCCTCGTTTACACCTTTGCCATTATTTACTTGCTCGACTTGATTCCAATTCTTGGATTGAATCTCGTTAAGGTCGATTTCGGTCGCCTTCGATTCCCTCGGAAACGAATAAGACATTTCGAGTATCCTGTTTTCCAACTCGTTTTGTTCTTTTCGTATTTCCATGACAACTTTACAAAGTTTTATAAGTTCGAGATCCTACAATTGAAAATGCAGAAATGGGGGGGAGGCAATGCAGAATGACGTCTCACAGCGTCAGAAGAATGTCAAGTCCCAAGAATTCAACTGTACCTTCAATTTTGATTCCTCCTCGATCTTCTCCAGAGATTTTTGGAGAGTGAGGTTGCTCATGGCGAGCTCCGATATGTGGCATTCTGCAAGAAGAAAGAAAAGGAAATGAAATGGATCCGGATTTTCGGTCCAGAAGGAACTGGAATCGACTCCGATACCTTTCTCGTCTTTCCAGTGTTCGGTTTGGGTCTCTTCCGTAACGTTCACGATCGATTTCGGAGGTTCTTCGGGGGTACCATATTGAGTGACGACGGACCGATTCACGTATCCGACGAGAATTTTTTCTTTTGGGATTCTCGAAGGATGTTGAAGAAGAATTTCTGAATAGTTATTCGAAGTGAGGACATGAACTTCAATTAGGTTTGGATACGGGGATGGTATAATCGACTGTTGCAACTCGGTCTTAAAAGATATTTTTTCAATTAAAAATTCTCTTTCGCTTACACCAGACGAAACCTGGAGACGGGACTGTTTGCACTGGTGCTTGGCATTCGGCAAGGGTAGCGAAATGGCACCTCCAAAGTGATATAACTAACCTCAGATTCTGGCACGGTCGAGAAAAAGGAATCGTCCGTCTTGAGAACCGTTCTCTTGCATTTGGGACTCTCCGCATACCCTCGACTTGCAGTTTGTTTGATCTGCCTGATTACCTGGGACTTATCCTCGGAGAGCTGCATCGCGATGCTTTCAGGCATCTCGATTTTTTCGATATCCGACCGATCGGACGTGTCTGAATCACGAGAAGCCGCATTTGCCGCTTTTACCGACGGTATTTCTGGAGAGCTTTTGGAAGTTGAAGAGGAGAGCCCTGTTGCGGTGCCCGATGTCGGCCAGCAACTTTTATCATCCTGAGACTCCATTTCGGCGAGAACTGTCGAGGCACCTTTATGATCTGCGGTCAAATTAAATTTTTTGCTGACCATCAATGTGAACGGGAAGCAAAATATGGCAGCAGCCGGAATAATTGGCAAATCTCGATTTGTCCGGCTGCTACGAGAAATCACCCATCGGGAGTAGGGTTCACCGTTCTTAGGTACACATTATCTCATATTAATGCGACACGTTTTTCAAATAAACAGATGTATATGGAAAAAATTACCATCTTGATGTCCATGTTTATTGTTCCGAAGCGCTTGCACCAGCTCCGCCACTTTGTTCTGAAATTGTAACAGAGAATGTATTAGTGTCTCCATAATCTGTGGAGATCGGCTGCTGAAACGGAAGCGTTCTGGATTTCCTCAAGTTCTGTTTCGTTTCGCAGCATTGTTATCCGAACGAAGACCCCGGCTGCCAGATTGTTAGTGATCAGTTCTTAAGCAGAGAAATGATGATACTTACAGGAAACCCAAATAAAGTATTAGAAAATGCCCTCACCTCGAGAGTTTCAACTTCCTCCCTTAATTCCGAAACCGTTACCTCGAGATTGGATACCTCCTTGCTTTTTGCGGATTTTTCTTGAGTCAATTCAGAAATCTGAAAATTTGTTAATTCGAGTCTTAGCAAAGGGAAAAATATTACGACAGAAAAAATCAACTATTAGACAGCGTAAGAGCGACTGGAATTTTGTCCGTGAAGAAGCCCGACAGCGATTTGCCTTTTCCATTCGCTGTCGCGCGATCGCGACTGCACGGCGGGTTAATGATCCAACAAAGAAACCATGCAAATTAGTGTTAAGTAAAAAAGCGGTAGTGTTGATGCCTGCGGATAATTGTTAAGTCCGGGAAGTTTGGGACAAGGGCAGAAAAAAAAAAAAATCCTGCCACAGAAACGGTTTTAAGATTTTTAAACATTACCAACAGGAAAAGGCACATCAAATTTCGCATTGGAAACGGAAATTTTCTCGATTGAATTTGCCGGACCAACTGGCGGTACCTGTTTTTGAAGCGTCTTCTCCGCCTTCTCCATGTCTATCTTCTTTTCCTTGAGGTCCCTTCCCAGTTTCTCTATGGTCAGCCTGTCCTTATTTCCCTGCTCTCTCTGCAATTCCAGCTCCATTGCAAGGGATTCGGACTTTTTTCTCTCCAGCCGCTGTCGCTCGCTCATTTTCTTAACCATATTCTTCAGCAATGCGTTTTCCTTTAATAGCACGCTCACTTGCTGCTCCGCTTCGGCACCGGACAGTTCGCTCACCAAATTTTTCAGCTGCTTGTTTTCCAACGTCAGCTCTTCAACCTTTTTCTCCGCCTCGTCTCGCTTCATGCGTTCGCTCGTCGACGTCTGACTCGCTTCCGTTTCCCTCTTCTCCAGTTCGTTGATTCGATTCCTTAGCATCTGGACGATTTTCTCGAATTCGGATAATTTCGTCTTGTACTTAGCCTCCACCCCGGCCCATATTTCGTCCGCCTGCTGCAGCGTTTCGAAGCACGCCTTCTCCTTCCGTTCCAGAGCCTCGATCTTCCGCCGCATTTTGATGTCGTTCTCTGCGAGGTGCTTCAGCTCTTCGAACATTTCGAAGTCCTCCGTCGTCGACGAAGACTCCGAGCATCTGTTGTGGGATGCGCGATCCTCTTCCTTTAAGGCTTTTAAGTACGTTGTCATCTCTTCCAAAATTTCCCGATCCTTTGCAGACTTTTTCTCAAGCTCCTCAATCTTATGCTTCAGAGCGATTTCTCTTTGCCTCGCTTCCTCGTCGGCTTTCTCGTATTCGATTCTCAATTTTCTTTGGTCATTTATAAGCTCCTCCAGTTTTCGGAACACTTCCTCATCTGGATAACTTATGGGCTTGTTCATCTCCGACGAATCTTTCTTGTCGAGGGCGAACATTTCGGACTGTATGTGCTCGGATATTTCGTTCTTCATTTGGTTCAGGCAGAAAAAGTGCCAGGCAAGAATGGCGGGTATGGCGGCTTCTATCATCGACAAATTCACGTCCATCTTTTTTTGTCCTTTCACTACGGTCCTTTTTCTGTGCATTTCCGGTTTCTCGCCTGCCATCATCATCTTCCGCCTCTCCAGCTCCAACTCCAGTTCTGAATTTTTCTCCATTAGTTCCTGAACTTTGATTTCCAACCTGAAAAAAATTAAAGTAAAAACTGACACATTTTCTTCCGCCTCCGACCTGTAATGTGTCTCATCGCGATGAAGTCGATTTGACTGCATGTAAAGGACTCTTGGCGATGCTCGTATTAATAACGAGAAACTTCCGCTCAGTTCTACCAACCTCTGACACTGGAATCTGGAATCGTTTTCGGCCTCCTCGAATTCGCACCTTTCCTCTTCGATCCTTTTGTTGATCTGCTCCAAATTGGCAACTCTATCGCTCAACTCTTTAACCTTATGCGACAGTTCTATTTCCTTCTCCAGTCTCTTTTTCAGAAGGACATCTTTGGCATCGTCGCTGCTTTCGTATATTTTCAATTTATCCTCCAACTGTCCCAATCTTTTCTCGTAAAACACAACGGTATTGGAATGTGGACAGGAATAAGGCTGCGAAGGATTGCTTCTTGGAGATGCCGACTCGCACGCGTTTTCCCTCTTCTCCTGTATTCTTTTCTGTATTTCGCTTAGTTTTGATATTTCCGTTGTTAAATCATCAGGTTTCGACGCCGAATGCCTGTCCTCGAGGTAGCTTTTGTTCTTCGTCAGAATAAGATCGCAGGACGATTCGATTATATCGAGCAGCGCCTTGTCCAGCACAGACTCCGTCTGAGACGCTTTGGTCTGCTTCGTCGAGCAATCGCTCCCCGTTAAAAGGCTGCTCTGATTGGAACCCCCCTCGCTTGCTGTCTCAGAGTCCTCGAATATTCCGCTTTCCTGCAGGCATTCCGGGCTCTTCAAAATTTTCTTCTGCTTGAGATCGTTCGACGATGGATCATTACAGCTAATTTGAATTTTTGGAAATAAAGTTGGGACAATTGCGCTGTCCGCCTGCAGATAATTTTTGAACTGAAACGACAGGAAGAAAAAAAATAAACGATGACGGATTATCGGGGTCCACCGGGAATTTTGAGCGAGCTGCTAAAGCGGAAAAATTTCAAAATTTAAAACGCCGCAAATATCAAAACTAAAGAGCATTCCGTGGCACGCAGAAAATATAAATACATGGGCGACCAAATTTGGTTAGGTATTCGACAATTTTCTTACGGAGACAAAAAAAGAAAATGAAAATGTTTTATCACCTTGTTCGGAAATTTAGTTCAACAAGAAAGGAAAATTTTCAATCCACAACAAAATGCGACCGCTGCGAAATATAAAATTGTGAATGGAAAATTTAGGAAAAAATTTTTTGTGTTTTTAATAAATGTAATTCGACCGATTTTTGAAATAAGTTTTCCGCGGAACGACTCAGGTGTTGAACTTTGCCGCCAAAACTCACCGTGTCGCTCAGTTCCGAGTCGCTGGTGAGGTCCTCGCTCGTCGGCAGGGACATCACTCCGGAATCGCTGACGTCCTCCAGGTCTCTCTCCGGCCAAATGCCCTTTTCGCTCTTGCTCTTGTGCTCGTTAATGATCTCCTGCCAAAAATTCAGTTGCTTCAGCTTTTTTGGTGAGTCGCGTGCGGGGGTTTCGTCGCCGACGATCCGATCCCGCGGTCGTCGCGGCACGCCACGGTGGCGGGACGCCGGAAGACGCCGGCGTCCTCGGGCGGAACTCGGGGGTTCGACGGATTTTGCCTACCTCTTTGCGACACTCCTCCAGTTCCAGTATGCGAAACTCCATGAGGTCGTTCTGCTCCCTCAGCTCTTCCGCCTCGGACATGAGCTGCGCCTCCCTCTCCTTCAGGATCCTTATTTGCTCCGCCATTATCAGGTTAATGCCATTCTCGTACGTTTCGGCTTTCCTCGGGAAATTCTGATTTTCGTCCGTTTCGAAAACCCTCCTCGACTCCAGCTTTTCCCGCAGCTCGTTGTAGATCTTCTGCAGCGCCGCGTGGTCGCTGAGCAGCTGTGCGTAAACCGGCTCGTGGTAATTTTCGCTGACAAACTGAAACGCGCAAACAATTTTTTTTTTGGCTGGCACGTAAGTTACGTTTGCCCTGTCCTGTCGGCGGCCCTCGGTGGAGGCGAAATCGTTCGCGCCGTCGGTTTCGATCGCCTTTTTCGCGACAAAATTTTATGGAAAGCGCTCCTGGAACGATCGACTAAACCGTTCCGACCGACGGCGAAAGCGACGGTTACAGAGGAACTGAACATTTGATCGAAATTCGGACCTGGTTAACGTGGATTTTGAGAGGCACTGGAGCGGAGGCCGAACCAAGTGCATTGCGAGATGCTTAAGCCGTTAACGCGCAATACGTCGACGGGGAGGAAAAGGGGGGGCTACGCCCGCAGGTATTTTTTAAAAAGAAAAAAACGTTTCTGGAACGAAGGAACCTGGAATTTAAGCAGCCGCGAATCGGAGCCTTTCCCTCCGCGAGCGAGAAAGAAGCTTTGCGTTCCATTGTTCTCCCTGCATTGTGTCACACCCTGATGGCGGGAAATATAAACTTACGCCTTCGGTCCAGCAAAGTTCGCCGCTACATAAAGGAGGAGAAGGCGAAGTGGAGAAAGCTGTTATGTTTCTTTCTTGAACTCGAGGATCACCGTTGGTAGATGTCCTACATTCGAGTTCCTACATTAAATTAATCGGATAAGTAACAATTGGTCTCTTGTTGCCTTTTGTTTTGACTGGCGATTTCGAATTCGCAATGGCCGACCACTCACCACTCTTTCCAGTTGCAGCTTCGAGTACTCGGCCATCATCTGGTCGAGTTTCTTGTCTTTGGCTTCTGCTGCCTCCCGAAGGGCCGAAATTATTTTGTCCCGCTCTTCGATCTGCTTCCGCAGTTTTTCGATATCCTCGTCGATGGCTTTCAGATCCTCGAGGGTTTGGTTGGGCTGACGGAAAAACAGAAAAGAAATTTTTTTTTTTTTTTTTTCTCGCCCGGATCAAACCGCAGTCTAGGTTTAACGCACCGCCGCGGGTTAAGCAATTTCGACGGGTGGGGGTGGGCGCCATTTAGAGGCCCGCACTGTTTTGGGTAAACTGCGAAAATGCTTTGCAACAAAACGTTGCGATCTTCGGTCTGCCGGACTCAGCCGACACGTTGGCGCGGCAAAGATTTCGCAAGTGAAATTCGAAATGGAGTTTTCTCCCGGTTATTTCGCGGAACGTTTTTCGCAGAGGAGACGTGTCGCAAGACGAAAGGCGAGGCCGTCCGGGAACCTCGCCGCCGCTCCACCGGGAAAATTCGGGAACGGTCCGTCCGCTCCGTTCCTCCGAATGAACGCTCCGTGAACTTTCCCTTCTGGAATCAAATTCCAGCAATTGTGACCGAACGGGTTCCTCTTCCTTCAACTTTTGCACCTAGTGCCGTACGAAAACGCGATATTTTCCCGGCGTAACAGGCGAAAATGACGCTCATTAAAGAGTCATCCGCCATAATATTCAAATTACACCTTCAAAAGTCATGCGATCTTCCATTTTCGGAGCGTAACCAAAGAACGCTTGATGCGTCCTCAAGAGCGTCCACCGCTCTTCCTCTTTTACTTTCTCCATAAGCGAACATGTCGAAAGGACATTGGATAAAAAGCAAAGAAATTTTACGAGTTGATAATTATGACCGACAATAAGACATTGTCTTCTACGCGGTGTTACAAACCGATTCCGGCGCAGATCACGAAGGTTCTTTTACCGGAAGCACAACAAGAAAGCGCCTCTCATTTTGTTACCGTTTTGAATTTTCACACATCGGACCCCGGCACTTTCTCCATTGTTTACTGCATTAGCGTTACCTAACGGGCGGGCCACACTTGGGTTTATCGGAGATCGGATCTGAGGAACTCGGTTGAACCGCCGTGCGACTTCGGGGAGATGGAACCTCCGGAGGATGCAGTTCCGTGACCCCGAACGCATTAGCAGTAATTACGGAAATTGTGGTGCCCATTAGATGGACGGCAGAAAAAAAAAATTTGGTTCGGCACTGGAGAGAAATTTTAATTGATCTTTGAAGAAACGGAACTTTAATTCCATCCGATCTGCCTTGACAATATAAAATAATCGGTTGCAGCGTCCTGGACAGTTACGAGCAACTGAGCGAGAGCACCGCGTCTGATGTTCAGCGTGTCCGAAGAGTTGGCTTTTTACGTTGACGGTTGGGATTCTCCGGCGGAGAGCGACCGAAAATTTATACCCCGTACCTGATCCGAGTCAGGTACGCAGTTTTGTGAGACACGAATGGACCGGGAAATTTCCTCCTGGGCCCCGTCACGCTCCGAACGCGGAATGGACTTGGTGGTGGGCGTCAGACAATGCTCCGAACCACCGGGTCAGTCAATCCGTCGGTAGCTCGAACGCACAGCCGACAGCGTCACGGAGCTGAGGAGAATCGCTTAATGGACCGTGCGGTGAGATTCGAATCGTCGGTCGCGGACTATCCGCAAGTCGAGTGGTCGTCTCGGGCACGACTGGGGATTGCATCCCGCAGGTTCGGGGAATGCATTTTGCGCGAAAAGAACACAGAAAGGTACGTCGGAGCGGAGGATCGCTTCACCGCGGGTGTCTCGATGTCCGGAAAGGAAAGCCCGAACCGCGCTGCAGCGCCGCTTGCGTGGCACGGCTTGCCTGCAGTTACCCCGTTGATGGTTGTAACCGAACTCGTCGGTTCTTACAAAGGTACTTACACTTTGGTTCCCTCCGTCGTCGGGCGCCTTCGAATTTTTTCCACTTTTCAACGGTTTGGGATGGTTAAAATTTTTCGCATTTTCGCTCATATTCTGCTTTTCCTGCAATTTTCGAACCTGAAAACGAAAAAAGAAACGTGATGATTCGTCTTTCCCGGGCATCTTAAGGATTCGCGCTCCGGCGGATCCCCCGAAAATCCAAAATCAGTTATCACAAAAGGAGCTTTTTGTTTTCTTCCCCGTGCAGTTCGCCCGAAGAGGAAGGCACGTCGCACTGCTCGAGGAGACAAAGCACGTGTGGGGCTACTGCCCGGGCAACACCTCACCTCGGATCCCGATTTGTCAAGTCATCTCTCGGGCTGCGAATGGACGGAGCTCTCGGATTGTCTAACGGGACATCAACAACAGTGCCTTATGTAACTTTTAACCTGTTCCTCGTTGTTCCACTGACCAAATTCCTTTGGGTGCCACCACGGTCAATAAATTTTTTTTTTTTTTAACACCGGATATCGGGCCCGTGGAAACGATTCCCATGCTCGAAACAATGGAGAATTTTCTGCATTTTCATTTTCCTTTCCTGTCGGAAACCTTTCCGCCACGCGAAAAGCCGCCGCAGTCCTCTTTCTGGTCGCGGGGTCACTCGCCGAGCCTTAGAAAATTTCGCGGACTCGACGTGACCGTCCGCTAACAACCGTGTTATTCGAAAAGTGGAAGTATACCTTAGAAAATTTCTAATTAATTTAACGTTACACCGTCGCGAGGCGAAATTAATGCTGACGAAATGATATTTCTTTCACTTAATAATGAAAGACCATTTTTCTTTTTATTTCGCGCACGGCCATTTTCAAGAGGAGAACATTTTGCAATTAGGAGAACAAAACGTGATGGCCGGGTCGATTATTCCAAGGGAACAGCTTCGGATATGGGAACGACCCAAGGAATTTAATGGCAAGTTCGCAAACGGAACGGGGTCGTCGACGGTGGATCGCTTGGTTAGGCTGAGCTGTCGCCTCCCGCTGAACCCCTGCGAGAGACTGCCCTGCGGACATGCTGCTGAAGCTTCGTCGCACCAAGCCTGATTTCATTTTATATGAATTTCCTTTAAGCAGCTCAACTATTCAGGTTCCGCGTGACACGCCGCCCGATCGCCTGCCATAAGTTATTGTATAATTCCTTATTATTGTATTTATGGTCTGGAAACTTATACGGCCGCGACCACGTACCATTATCATTATGCTAAAGTCGAACTGACTTTTAAACAATTTCCATTGCGCGCGATGCATTTTAATTTATTATAATGAGTAACGTATTACAGTTAGGACGTTTTGAAAAAACCCATCTCCGTATAGGCAGACTGTGAAAAATTTAGTTCGGAGCCGCAAAAAGGCCGAACCACCCGTCTTTCGACTGTCCTCTTATTGCCGAAAATCATAGTCAGAAGAATGAATTTGGGGCGACTCCTTTTGAAGTCCACCGAGAGTGCTTTGAAGTGCCGTCAAAGGCGAAATCCAATCCGGCAAAATATGGAGGTACCGCGACCCGGACGGAAGCAGCTAATTTTTCTTTCGGATTCGTCTATTTCAGCAGTTTCAACGCATCCGAACAGAAACCTAATCAGAAACGCGATCGGAGTCAGCCTCAAACGCGCTCCGAAATCGCTGAAATGATTGACGGGCGAACGGGAGGGGGCCGCGGAAAGAAAATCAAGTAATTGCTCCGAAGTTGAAGGAAAAAGGTTGCCCCGAGCGGCGATTGTACCGAGAAACTCCCCAAGAAGGCATAAAACCGGTGACACGACACGTTTCCATTTGTCTAATGGAAGCAAAACAGAAAAAGGAACCGAAAGTTAAGATGCTCGGCATTCGGCGACTTTGCCGTGAGGAGACGCGCAATGGAAAAGAACGGACGACGCGGTTCCTCCTTGTCATCCGTCGTCGCGGCCCGTGCAGGATGGGACGGAAATCGGGAGACGTCGCTGGCTCCTTCCGCCTCACCCTGGCGTGCATCGTGGCAGCAGGAGGCGCACGAGCAGATTCGTAGACTTCGAAAAGTCGACTCATTCATCTTAAAAAAAAAAAAAATTAGGAAATTCTCCTCCGCTTAAAATAACAACTCCCCAAAGCCAAATCACGATTTTTATTATTTACGACGCTTACAAAAAACGTCAGATTGGTATCGAAACCGAGTTTCTTTTTTATTCAACGTGATCGTTTCCCGCAGTCATGTTTTTCTGCGCACCCGTCACCGGAGAGCGTGTTCGAGGGATCGCGTCAACTTAGGTTTTTTGCTCCGGGGAGACGGAAGGATTAATCGCAAAAGCGGGGCCTGACGGGGACGACAGGAATTTGACCGAGACTCAATGAATAATTAACATCAATTAAAGACGTGCTCGGTATGCGACCGACGTTCGACCGCGTGCCGCCGCGAACGTTCCGGAACAATGCGCAAAAAGATCTGGGAAACGGATCTTCGAAAATTTCGCATTTCCAGTGTTAACAGTCCCGATGACGCACGATCCGATCCGAGGCGTTTGGGATGGAAACCTCCGCTTCGTAATAAGAATCCGGTGGCCCAATTATCGCGCCGAACCTGTATCCGTGACAGGTCCAGTGATTTGCGATGGCAGTATTCCGTTGTAACGGTTTGGGTCTTATTTGTCCACTTCGAAAGAGGGCAAGGCACTTGTTGGTCATTCACCTGACGCAACCTAATTTGAATTACTCAGGAATCCAAATGTTGCTTCCAGTCTTTGCCGGGATCCGTCTGATCACCCGCAGCGCAAAACTTCGACGAGACACCCAAAAATACTTTCGCTGACTCAGCGGAATGTCGAACACGTTAACTGGAGCAGGAACCTTTCGGGTGCGGGATAAAAGCCTTTGAGCGCAGTTAATTTAATCGACTTAGGTTTCTGACGCGGAGCTCGCGAAATCCAAATTTCCACCGGAGCCTAACCTTGGTACCTCATTTTGGCACGTTTCGCAGGGGCCGGCGCCTTCGGGTGCGCACGTCTCCGGCAATTTGCGCAGCGGATGAAGGGACCGCGTCCGCGTGCACTTCCAGCGCGGCACCGCATCAGCATCCGGTCCGGTGCTTCGCCGCGGATCATAATCCGGTGGCAATCGGTGTGACGGCCGGGTCTCCCGCCGGAAAAAGAAAAACCAGATTCCGCGATCGAAATTCCATCTTCCACCGCTTTTTACTTTCTAACTTTTCAGTGCGGTCATTTCCCCGATTCGTACGTCGCATCACTTTCGAATGCCTTCGGGAGAGTCGAAAGTGAAGAAAGAAAAAGGCGAATTGTCGAAATGTTCGAAGTCGAAATTCCGCCAGGGTCCTTTCTCCCGCACGCTGTCCGGCACCGGGATCGCGCACCGAAGAATGCCGTTCGGAGATGTGCGGCAACACGAAGCCGAGTCAGGTTTCGCCCGGCAAGGTGCACTTCATTCATAATCGTCGCAGCAATCTTCTTACGCTTGTGAACCTGAAGAGAGACACTCCCAGAAATAGTTCGTACATAAGGCAACCGTTTCGAAGTGTCGTCGAATGTACTTTTAGCGCTCTGGCAAGCCTTGAATACTTTCCTTCAGCCGAAGAGAAATTCAAAATCTTAGGAAAAAAAAGAGGCCGCTGTGATTTTTGTATCTGCAGTACACGAACGCTAGCAAAAAAAAGAAAAAAGCACTCTCCAAAAAAAATAATTATAGTAATTTTAATATTATTTCTTAATATTATTTCCTATGTTATTAATTACATTACACCTATTACACTGGCGTAATGGTTCATTATTAATAATCATGGGGAAATGTTCCCAAGGGTGTATGATAATTCCAATGTCCTTTTGTAATGATGTCAGGAATTGCGAGTCTGGGCTGAATTTCAGAAAAACTTTAAGCAGAGCTCGAAGATCTGGTAAAACCAGGAAGATGTCTTCGGATGGTTGCATCACCAGCGGTAGCGTTCACAATCGTCTGATTTGCATTATCAGGCAGTTGCCTTCTTCCACATCATATAATCATAGCAAACGATTAAACTGTCATTCGTTTGGCAATAGTTGTCATTTTCATGTAATTCAACTTTCGTTTCTCTTATTCAATTGCCTTGCATTGGACTTTTCACTTTCTTCTTCGTCCGCCCCTGCCGCCTCTTTGTCGGAGGCAGCCTCGGTGCTCGTGCACTGTGCGCCGTTGGCAATTCCCCATTCCGAGCCGCGCGAATCCCCGATGGGTCGCGCCGTTCGGAGGCGTCCAGCGGGAAGGTTCCCGCCGAACGAGAACGATGGTAAATTCGATTTTCCCACTTTTCCGGTTGACGTATTCGGGAAAATGAGGCTTCACATTGGCTCTGATCGCCACAATTGACAATTGCGGTTTATTAATTTCATCTCGACCAAGGTTGGCTTTTGCCCCTTTTGGTCGGACGATTTCGTTGCCGTGCTAAAAGAAATGATTTAAATACGGCGAATCTTGACTTATCGTTTTCACTGTTCGGGGGCCGAAGCGGCGTCAGAAGCCACAATTTTCTAACCTAACCGGGACTTTCTTATGCGGTTCTTCAACAACACATTTTGTCTGTTGATCGATAAACCGCAAATGCACATTGTATGATCTTTAGTGGCCGAGGTAACTGAGAGAACTAAAACCCAACGGGGCTGACCGGTCGTCAAAGGCAAATTCGAAAAAGCCTTAGTAAAACAGGGTTTTACTGCAAATCGGTAACATTCGTTAAAAAAATACAAACTATCAATCGTACGCACTTACCGATGTTTTAAATAATAAATCACAGCACTTTTGCTTTTGGAATTTGGACATTCCGAAAAAAAATAAATTTGCCGGATTATGCCAAAATTATGCCTTCGGTATACCCTACACGCTACGAACTTATTCTTAATTGGCATCTTCCGTCTTTGAAGATATTTACTTCTTTTTATTGTTTATGTTACGCAACTTATGCGAATCTAAATCCCTCCGGACATGTAAATACCAGAGATGTACCTAAAGTGTTATCATTGATGCCAGTAACTGAAGCTTTGCGCATTGCTTTTTGCCTCTGGGTAATGTCACGAAATGTTATAATTGCGGTATGAATTTGTTCGATATGAAACTGGAGATTTCTGACGAGTTAATGGCACGTTATTGTTTTACCCGTCTTTCCGTGTCAATGAAAAATAACCCGTTGATCAGCCGATAGTACCGTCTTGGGTTACGACTTAACGGATCGTAATTTTGCCGGTCGTCGTGAAAATGGCGAAAAAAAAAACATTACAATTGGGATATGGAACGGAAAAGAGCGATTTCGTTGGGTTTGTGCTGATCGCGGGCACATACCCCGCATTTTTTGGTTAACGCCGATTAACGCCATCAATGACTTGGTACATTGCACACCCAACCTAACCAAACTAATATTCCGGTAAAAAAAGCATCGGAATCAATTCATTACAATTCCGTTTTACACGCTGGACAGGGTACCGATAGGCAAAAAGAAGACCGTAAATGCGTATACGATATACGAACGCACAAAAGAGGTTAGTACCGGGATCGCGGCTCTAGTATAGAAGGAAAAGTGGCAAGAAGAGATGAGCTGGGAAAAGGATTTCAAAGGCCGGGACAAATGACATTCCTCGAGAGTGAACTTTAGGTACACATTGAACTGTTGGACAAGGTAGTTCACATTCGGAACGAAAATGAGGCACCAATCCCTGCCTCGAATTCCTCAGTTTTCTGAACAATTGCTACGTTTGAGTCAACTTACCACGTTAAAATCCGATTTTTGAACGTTTTCTGTCTCTAATAATCAAATCCAAACTTTTTACAACCGGAATGAATGTAAGATGCTTATCCGCGAAAGTAAATAAGTTTTTATTCGGCCAAGACTTTTGCGCAACTTCGTGCATTATTAAAATCTAAAGGAAAAGTATCTCTTTTGTGCTCTTTACAATTCGTTTCTCTGGGTTTAATCAAACCTAATACGTCACATTAATCAGGCATATATGAAAATAATGATGCAAGGTCTATACCGAATTATATAAAAAGAAATAG
The DNA here is from genome assembly GCA_028565995.1 of Ricinus marginatus. Taxonomy (NCBI): domain Eukaryota; kingdom Metazoa; phylum Arthropoda; class Insecta; order Psocodea; family Ricinidae; genus Ricinus; species Ricinus marginatus. The sequence continues at coordinate 63,385 of JAOWBB010010049.1, forward strand.
CCGATTTGTTTTTTTTTCGCGATTTCCTACATTAAACGGTGTAGGTTTTGCGACAAACATATGTTCAACAATATATGTTCTTATCGTAATCCCAATGATCGGTCTCAACGCTAAAATTTACAAGAATCTGACCAAGAATCCATTCCATCCGTGCTTTTATCAGATACTTACTATTTCGTAGCTATTGAAAAATCCCGGAATACAAAAATCTCACTTTTAATTGTTTTTAGTTTAGAGGAATTCGATCTGTTAATTCAAAAGTGCATAGCTGAATAATTGCATTTTAATTACGAAAAATGTGACCCAGGAATAGGTGCACGTTTAATTTGTTTAATTATTTCTAATTAAGATTAAACAGACAGGGAATGTTTAGCATCCTGTTTTAACAGAGACGAATTATATAAGCATCTCCGCATAACTGATTTTGCTTATTGTAATGGCTGGTTCCGGGGGCAGGTACTATTTAGGAAAGTAGTCGTCCTCAACCGCTCGACATTTAGCAATTCTTCTCCTTGACCTTAGAATCAGCTCAAAACCTTTTATATCTGTTTTATGCATCGTTTGCCAAACCTGTTGACGAACCTAAACCAACCGCCTCAACAAACATAGCACGTGACATTTATATATATGTACATATTACGCGTGTGTGCTTCTGCATATGCGGAATTGCCAACCTTCGCAATTTGCTTTTCTTCACCTCTCAGAAACGTTTCATGCTCGATTCCGTATGCGACATTAATTAGAATGCAAGTCAAATGAGAATGCGGAGGATGATATAACCCATTTGAATTGCACGCGCACGATGCTTGACTTACCCAATCAGAAGTGAAAATCATTGCTTAAATGGGAGAGTGAAAAAGTAAATTGCCCCTTCGCAACTGCGGTCGGGAATCGAAATTAAAAGTCCGCCTCTGCCGTGGGTAACGGCGCAGCAACTTTGCCGCAGGGAAAGTTACGACGAGGCGGGTGTGCACCGCCAAACCCAGAAGAGGAAAACTGCGTGCCATGCAAACTCGGTAGCTTTTTCGATAACCCGAAGAAGTTTCGCGAGGAAAGCTCCTCTTCTGCAAGTCCCGACGACGCGAAATTAAGCACTTTCCTATGGTTTCCCCGGAGTCGAAAAACTTCCAAAGTGATTGCTTCGGTGTTTACGTATTTTGCTCACCCTCAGCGAATCGATCGCAAATAATAAGTAATCCCGAAAATCGAACTCGCGTCAAGCATGTACACCATAACGGTTGGGTTTAGGTACCAACTTTCAGCGATACGAAAAACCCAATGCACCGCTTAAAATGTGCGTAATCCGATGGATTTCGGCAGATCAGAATTTTTTTCTAAATCGAGGAAGCTTCTGGAACATCATTCTATGCGTTTACGGCTTCGGGAAAATTGGATCGAAAGCAGAAGACCGAGAAGCATATGGACAATTAAGTAGGAAGACAAAGGCTCTTAGTTCTTTTTTTTTTCTATCAGACGATGGCTTCCGTCAGTGCATCCATTTCCGGTAACAACTAGTGCTTAGGTTTCAAAATGAACAGCAAATCGGAGGCATCCAAGACGGATATATGCAACCCCGATGGATTTTTCTCCGCTGGCGGATCGAGTCGTACTCGGTATCCGCCTTCTGCCACAAACTATTCAAATTTGACGCAACTCGTCATTAACATATTTCGAACTTTCGCCGACCTAAAACTCAACCTTAATTTATTAATAATTCTTCTGAATGGTAATTATTTTTAATTCGACTCATTAATTAATAGTTCCGAAAATGATTCTCAATGCCCCTGTTTGCATCGATGAACTCAACGGTTCGAACGTGTCACTCGAAGACGTCGGTTTTCAACGCGAATTTAAGGTTTCTAAACGTTTTAAGCGACGGTGCTCCGGCTTTAAGCGAACTGCTTGCTCCTTCCGCTCGGCGATCGGAAACCGCGATCGCTCGCTGCAAAATCCGTTGAGTAAAATTTCAGAGTTTGCCGAAGGCGGACGCCCGAAGAATAACGGGAGAGGAGCTATTGCAAGGCACAATGCAGGCGACCGTGTAACAAAAGTCCTGACTCAAGACGCGGCAACCAGTTCTATTAACCTTAGTGCCACGCTACTAAAAATTAAATTTATTTTACATATGAGTAATGAATGCAAAGGTTAAAAGCTAGATGATCTCTCACTTCCCATCAAGAGGGTACGGAATCCAAGGGCTCATTCTGCTAAGGCGAAGAACAGTAACGTGCCGACGTGGCGAGAGCGATTGAAATTCAGAGACTTATGCCACGGAAAATTGGGACTGGGATAGCGATCGGCGAAGAAAAGCCTCCGCAATTCGACTTACCATGTCTTTGACGTGATTCCTCCGGTTGTCTACGTTTTCGAAGACGAGCTTCATCTTCTTTATTGGCAACATTGGCTTGGGCCTCTTCGCCAAGGCTTCGCGCTGCAAATAAAAATAAAGAAAAGAACAAAAGAAATAAATAAAAGCCATTTTCACATTAGCCGCATTACGCATTCGCTAAACAAGTTTCACATTCTCTCAGATCGGCTTTCATCGCGTTATTCTTATTCCTCCGCTTGTTCAATATGGAGACGTTACGTATGTACTAAGGCTGATTAATGGTTTTCGCTCGGGCTGCGACCGCTTAACGCTCCCGATTTGCCCTTTGTTGTTTTGCCTGTTTCGCAAACGACCCGTTTCGACGCATTATTCTCACGTTCCGATGGAAAAGGCCGGCGATGGATTCGCAGCCTCATAAACGGTTCGCAAAGGGCGTTCGTCGTCACTGAAACGATCCGAAAACTCGTTTCGGACACCTCCATTTGCTCGGACGAACCCAGGGGCCCGGCCCGTTCTGTCCACCGGCCCCGGGGACGAAAAGCACGAAAACTCGGGTGAGTGGTTGGTTTGTGGTGCTGCGTGCTATAAATTCAGTTTCGTTTTATAGTTTAATTGTAGCCAATTCCGTTATTATGCGCCAAAAGAAAAAAAAAACGCAGAACTTATTCTAACATTTCACTGGCAAAAACATCGGTGGCAAAAAGACATCGTTCGAAGCGGTTATTGGCAATTCTGGAAAAATATGAATTTATTATAAAGGTTATTCAATATTTCTAACGGTTTATTTATTTTTAACGTAAAAAATGCCTATGGTATTATTTGATATAAACGGGTTTTTCTAAAATGGCGAAAAATATTTAAATAGCGTATTTTTTTTGCTGCGATGTGCAAATGAATCGAAGCAATTAATAGAAATTTAAAATGCGAACCCGTGATATAATTACCACATTCATTCCCTTACGGTGAATGAACCAATGGCATAATATGCCTCATTTGAAACCTCGTACCTGAAACGCTCAATTATCATATAAAACATACTGAGATAAACGGAAGAATTTTGATAATCTGCATGTAGGCATGTGAGAACAATCGGAAGCGGGACTGATAATTAATGAATGAATGAACGAATGAATGAATGAATGAATGGATGGATAATTTTCGATGCTCCAAATCAATTTCGCCTGTCCGATTCGTATTCAGACCTTCCGCAGATATATTCCCAAAAAAATTCGCTCGCCGAGAATCACATCGCGAGCCATAACGCATGCAATGTTCTTTACGTTACGTATTTAGGTATTTTAACGTTATCGATTACCAATTAATATTGCAATATAGATACCGACTAACCGGTTGACATTGGCAACGTTTGGAATTATGGTAATTACCCACGGGCAGCACAGCGATAGCAGGGATTAGACGTGCGGGATGCATCGCAGGAAAGTTTCAGGTTTGATGTTAGGGAAATAAGGAGAAAAAGTGCGTTCCATATATCAAACTCGACGAACGACAATCGGTCGGTTTTCGCCTTTGGAACGAAAGTGAAAGAAAGGGCAAAAATGATTGAGAAATTTCCATAAGAATGCGAAGAAATAAAAGTCAACTTTCTAACCTCGACTCGTGTAAAACTCATTGTCAAATCGCGGCAATGGCGCGGGGAAAAAAAAAAAGACGCGAAAATTGTCAGGGAAGTTTACGAAAACGTCGAAGGACCGGCACTGACAAGGAAAAGCTTCGGATCATTGGACATTATCCGATTTTCACAATGCGACTGCGAAAAGCAATAAAAGCTCGAATGATGGGCCGCGAAAAGTGCACGGAAGGCGTTCGTGATCGGGGAGACGAAAAAAAAGCTTGCGGAGCCCCCGGGAAAACGGCGCTTCTCGCGACGCGCTTGGAGGGGCCGGAAACGTCCCGCGTCGGATCCCTCCGCGATAGAGCAATCGATAATTCGGACGCCTTCCTTCCGGTTGCGGATGGCGGCGGCGAAGGCTTTGACCGTCTGCGCTTTCGGGGTGAGAAGCTCCCGTTTCGACGGACTCCCGAACTCTCTCGCCGTCGGATTTCCAAATGGGTAATTAACGACTGCGACACCTACCCGCGTTGCTGCAACGGCCATTTCTCGGAGAAAGCTGTCGGAAGGGCGCACTTGATATTTTTGCGATAATGGCGCAAGTCGGCGTGAAACCAAAGAAAATTACGTCGAGTTCGCTTTAACGAAAAAGCCAAGGATGCAATGGACCGGTTTTCGCTTGACGGCGAGGATGTGCTCACTCTTTGAGAGAGCGAGCCAAGGCTCGGACGGCGGTTATTAGCCATTGCGAACGCTCCGCGCGTATTTTTCGCCAGGTCATTGACTGATATTCCGCATCGGAAAACTTTTCTGACGCTTGCCGCATTTTCGCCGCAAAAGCGTTTTTCCCATTCATCGACCCGGTTTTTCCGATTTCCGGCCGAGTTCATGCGCCTCTCGCCCGGATCCGGCCGCGCGACCGCCATTTTCCCTCGCGATCCCGCCGCACGACGAAATAAACGGAAGGGACCTTGGGCCGCGAGTTCCAGCACGGGCTGGAAAAAAAAAATAATTACCCGACTGACCCTCTGAAATGAAGCAAGAACCATGAGAAAGAAAGAAAAAGGACTGGATTTCGTAAACGTATTTTCAAGACATCCAAACCACAATTCGAAATTCCTTCTTTGGGCGTGTTAAAAACAATCCATGTTAATTAGCCCGGCATTCATATGCATGCGCCCTTTGTTTAAAGATACGGTCGAACCGAAAGACCTAACAGAATACATGTGCGTATATATATATATAAATAATACTCATGTGGACGGAAGAACAAAAGCATGAAAACGAATTAAACGCCTTCAAATCTTCGGGGTAATATCGCAAGATGGCGAAAAAAAATTTTTTTTTTAAAACACAGATCTAGAAAAAACCCGAAGAGAGGTGTCGCTGCCTCCGAGAAGCGCACCGCCTGCTGCAAGAGACGAAAACGGAAACGTTCGCGGCAGCAGAAAACGAGGATGTCGCCAATCGGCATCGCGCTTCAAGAGAGGAAAAGGAACCGGAAAAGGCCAAAATTTTCCCCGGAGTAAAAAATAATTTTCGAAAAACTCGTTTGGACAAAGGCGAAGAACTCGGAGACGGGAGAAGGGGGACAAGTGAAAGCGCGGTTCATCATTGACGGGGAGACCTTCTCGTCTTTCGGTAATGAGAGCTTCCCATATCGCCGCACCGGAAACACGTTCACTTCACCGCATCGTGAATCGTGTGGACGGCCAAACACGGAAAAACCATGGCGGGGATGGGGAGAGAGAGAGAGAGAGAGAAAGAGAGATTTTTCTCATTTTCCTCCTTTCCCCGATTTGCCTGCGACCGCAGATTCGGATAATTTCGCGTGTTGAAATATCTCCCCGGTCATTGTCTCGCGCGTTTCCTTTCTCAAACGCTGGGAAAGCGCGAACCGTCGTTGGACGAAGCCAACGCGAATCACGATCCTCCGTCTGGGCAGCGGACTTTCTGTTCCGGTTGCTGCCACGAAGCGCCCGCGAGGCGTTCGACTCGTTGCTCGGCAAAAGGGGGTTGTCGCGCCTTTTTCGCCGTGACAGGCAACGGATCCAGCTTGACGGTGACCGATGTCTTTCGTTATTCTCTCCGAACGAGCGTAACTTTCATATACATTTATTTATTTTTTTTTCCTTCCTTTTTTTCTCGCTCTCTTGATTTCACCGTATGAAAGTTGCGTTCTGTCACTTTTCTGACCTCTGACGGGTGAAAAATCGGGAGCCCCTAACGTGTCGCGGAATAAATGAATTACTGCCCGAGAGCCGAAATAGTTGGCAAGTTGCGATCGCATACGAGGCACGTCCGTTTTGCGGCAAATTAATATTTTTTTCTTTCTTTTCGGCAAACATTAAACTGCATTCATCGTGCGTCAAACGTGCACGAAGGAAAAATTTCTTCGGAGACCGCCGAGTGACACCGTTAGCCCGCTTCCTGCCGGCTTTCATTTGGGGCCAACCCGGCCAATAACGCATCTGCCGCCACGTCCGTTTCACGTTTAACCCCGGACCTTGGTAACCGACGATTTGCGACACCCGGGCGAATATTTGATTACAGGTGCAGGTCAGCGCGGGCAATTAAAGGCCGTTCGACACTGGACGACCGGTTTGGGCACCCCCGTGAAGCCCGGGCCCTCTTCTCGGGCCCCCCGTCCGGAAAGCGATGCCGAGCGCAGAGCGAACTTCTGACAAAAGTGAAGGATTGCGCAAAACGATTGTGAAAGTTGTTTCTTCCAAAAGAATAAATCACGGATTTGCGCGGATCTTTTCGAGATGGCGGTGAAGCGGGTGCGGCGGGCAGGGAGCCGTTTAGAGCGCGGCGGTTAATGTCCACTGCCTCCGAGACAATTGGTTCGATTGTTATGAAAAAAAGCGCAAGCGGAGCAAAAATTATTGCCCGGATCGAAAGCGAAGGAAGCGATTGAAATTGGACCCAATTAAATCAGGCACCGAAAAAAAAAATTAAAAGCATTTCGAGTGCCTGCTTAACCCAATTCCCTCATCGCGTCCATCTTGTCGGAAAGCACCTCCGGAAACCGAAAGTACGCAAGAAGTAAAAAAAAAAAAAAAATAAAAATGCGCAATTCGCCAAAATACAGTGAATTTACCAAGTACCTGGCACTCGATGCAGGGGACGGGGCACTCGGATTTAAGTTTCACGTGGAACTAACGGTACAGTTGCCACATGCTGGATGCGTTTGCGCGGAGCAATCGAAGCCTTTCCGCCGGGGGATGAAAAAATCGCAACCCCGTCGACCGCAAACGAAATTTCGATGCGTCGCGTCGATTATCGTGATCAAATATTTTAAGCGGAGAGAATAAATATAAATATATTATTTATTGTTTCAATATAATTTCCATTGGAGGAAAGCAAAATGACACACTGACACTAATGAAGGCAGTTCGGGTGAAATTAGCAAGCGAGATGTTAAAGAAATCGTCTCGTTGCCTACGGTGCAGTCCTCCGTATCCCTCGCCAGCGTCGAACACGCACAACTGCGTCTCGTGACAAAACAAACCGTCCTTGGGCACCTTTCTCGCTTTCGGACACACCCATCGACACTTCTACAGGCTTTTCTCTCGCTTTTCGGAGAGAAAAGTCCCGAATTAAGCGGTAAATGTCCTCCGGGGGTGATGGCGAGACGCAAACGGATGCGACCGCTGAAGGCGCCCGAATCGCATCAACTCGGGCGGAACGCGAAACGCAGGGGGTCGCCGTTCGGGCAGCGGGCGGCTCTTCTCGCGGGGCGACAGCGAGCGCGAGGTAACCTCCGGGGTCGGAGACCACCGCCGCCTCGATTGCCGTGCGCAGCGCGCGTCCGGTTAACCGACGAAGACGGGATTTTTATAACCGGCGGGAGCGTTTCCGATCGATTCACGACGGACTGCCGCAACGTTCGGTCACGTTAGGCGGATACGCGCACGACGCGCAACTCCGCCGGGGGCCGCGGCAAATCGTGGCTGAGGGCCGGGCAGAAAAAGAAGCCCGTGAATTTTAAGGCCGCAAGGCTGGTCACGAGCGGCGACGGCAAAAGCGATCATTTCCCCGGATGACCTCTCGCGGAGAAGAACGAGCCGTCTGCGGATAAAAGGAACGCTCGCATCTCGCCCGGAACGCGAACCGAACCGCTTTCCTTCGGAGGAGCGGCCCCGCTGCTGCTGGCTTCCCCGCCGCGCTCGGGGCACGCCGCCGTCCTCGGTGCCCGACCCCCGAAGAACCCGCCGTTCGTGCGGTCACGAGCAAGATGGCACCGCGCGGCGCATGCACTTTTCGTTCGCTAACGCAACCTTTTTCTCTCCCTCGTTCGAGCAGCAGCGTCGCCTTACCTCTTTCTCAACTAAAATTTCCATTTCTCAGACGGTTGGCGTGAGGGATGGCACCCTACTCGCGACTGCCTAGCCGAGCATGGAAATTTCGATACCTAGTCAAAGCGAAAGAAAAATAACCGAGAAATTAGCATTGCACGCGATCGTTCAACGGTCCGCCCAGCGCGACTTCCATGAGCCAACTGACTCATTCGGGTGCCTATTTTCAGGTATTCTAACTGGCGAATACCTAGAAGGCAGGTTAAAGTGAAGCAAGTGAATGGGAGAGGTAATTTACTCAACTTGCGTTAATAAATTCTTTCTTTTTCTTCTTCCATTGTTCCAACCTTATTGCGGTTAAAACAAATCCAGGGAGGACTTCTCCCCGCGGAGGGCGGTCGACGGGGTTCTTTCAACCGGGGTGCCGGACCCATCGGTAACCTCCGCTCTCGGGAAGAACTGCGTCGCTCCGACTCGTTCGCGAGCCGTTCGAAAGGGAAACGGATCGATGGGGCACTCTCCCCCCGCGTGACAAGCGCGAGTGCCGTCCCGGTCTGTGCCGCGTGCCACACTTACAAACCGCCTCCTAATCCTTTCGAGCTCCTCGTCGTGGACGCGACGAACTTCTCCGGCCGTTCGCCCCGAAAGTGACAAGTCTCGTTGCAAATTGTGGATCGTTCGGTTCTTGCCTCGCATTTCGCCGAGCTGGAACATAAACGAGAAGCTCGTTATGCGGCGCCTTTCAAGCTTCGCTGGAGGACGACATCCCGGAGTGGAGGATGCGAGGAACCGTCCGGAGAGAGCGAACAGACCGAATGCCGTGCAGTTTCCTCTTCCTCGCGGGAGGGTTGCGCACGAGACGAGTTAGGCCGTCTTTTTCGGTTGGAGACGCCGTTCGTCGTCGGACCGTTTTCGGTGCGCGGCACGCCGTTCGGCGACCGACCGACGCGATTCCAGTTCGGGATCCTGCTGCGCGGGAGGGGGGGAAGCAACACCATTAAATGTTTAACGGCGATCGTTTCGTAGTTGGTCGTCGTTTGCTTTTCGCACTGCAACCTCATCGACTTTTTCGGCCGCCGAGGGTCCTCCTCTCCGCGCGGTTTGTCGATCTTGTCCGATGCGTTCGGGGCGCCCGTCGGCGCGAGGCCGATCGCGGGCGCGGGAAAATCGGACGAGAATCCGAAGACCGGAGAAGGATGCTCCGAGCCAAAACGGCGTGGATATCACGAAGGAGTTAAATATAGGGCAATACTCGATTCAGGTACTCGTTAACGGAGGCTTTGAATTGCATTCCCGAGACCAAGTCAACTTCTCAGCAGGAACCATACGAAGAATGATGCACAATGGCGTATTATTATGCATTCACACGGTTTTTGTACCGTTGCACGGCGTTATCCCTGCAAGGTATTCCGGTTGCCCTTAAGAACCTGAATTGGAAAATATTCTTGTGGTATCTTTCCTTTATCTCCTCATCCCCCGGCCTCCCGATTCCGTTCGCACGCACCTCGCTTTGGGTCTCTCTTCGCCTCTTCGTTACGTGCTTCGTCTTCCCTTAGAGCCGATGCTGCGGCGAAGGAAGCGGAAGGCACACCGCGTCGTGGCGCGGCTCTGCACGTCGTGCGACCCCTTTGTTCGCACGCGAAAGGCGCAGTGGGGGAGGCGGTTTCTTCGTTTCGCCGGTCCGCACCCCGCGGAACTTCGGAAAATTATTCCGAAATTCCCAAGTTAATCGTTTTAAATTTTGTGCACGACTTTAATGTCGATCAAATGGGTGATTCGAAACATTTTTTTTTTTTTTTGCGTCGCCGCAAGTTTATGGGGACAAAAAAAAAAAAAAATCGTGGTATTTTCACTGCAGAACATTTCTCAGCATCAACATCGTCCTCCTTAGCTCGTTATAACGTTCTTCAGTTTTCGATTTTATGCAGGACTTCGACTGTTCCTCTTTTTTCGGGAACTGCCAGCTTTTCGCATCGCGCTACAAAAGGAAAAGGGGCAAAAATTAATGGATGCTCGGGGTTCAAGGAGCTGGATCGGGGGGGGAATCCGCCTTCGAAAGTCACCCCCCGGGAGCACTGGGTGCAAGGAGCGAAGGGAAAGGGGCAAAAGGGTAAAAAATAACGAATGTTGCCATTTGGTGCCGATCCTGAACCCGGCACCCCGGATGGCGTTGCGCTTCAAGATCGGGCACTCTGCCCCGAGCCCCAAATCGCCCGATCCAAAATTTTGTGTCACGTCAGCAGTGATTGTGGGTGCCGAAACAATTCCGACAGCTGCGACCGCAGGAAAATGGATCCACTCACCAGTCGGTTTATCTCGGTGCGAGATGCTCTGTTTGCGTTGGGCAACGCCTCCGCCTGGCACTCTGTCTTGGATTCGTTTCCCTTGACGTTGGTCGAATCCTCGGACGGCGTTTGAAGCGAATGAGGAATGAGATTAAATTCTTTCTTGATTTCGTTAAATTTTTCCTCGGTTGCTAGCAACTGAAAGAGAACGTGGAGGCGATTACCGGCGTCGATCGGTCTCGGGGAGGGGCAACAGCGCGATTCTTCATTTCGACACGTTGTCATCGCCGCCAATCCCCGATACCCACCTCGAGTTCGTTGAGCAATTTTCGATTCTGCTCCTTCAACAGGACGATTTCACTTTTCAATTTTTTCGTCTTCTCGCTGTTTGGCAAGTCGTGGTGACCGCCACTCCAACCGCTTCCGGTCGCATTCAGGTGGAGCGTTGGTTCCTTGAGGCACGACCTGAGCTGATCCTCCAGTTCCTTCTGTACCAGCCTCGACTCGGCTTTGACCTTTTTAAGTTCCTCGTCTTTTGCAGCTAACGCGTCCCGGAAATCCTTTTCGAGAACTTTGTACATCTTCTCGGCTTCCTCCTGCATTTCCCTGTATTCGTCCCGCTCGCGAATCGCCCTGCAAACATATCGTTACATCAAACTTCGTTTCAGTTTTCTTGGGCCAACGTTTCGAATGTCGAACCGAGCTTTCCCCGACCTTTCTTTCAAATCTCTGTAGGCTTCGGTCGATCTCGCCCGGACTTCTTCCCGCAGCATCTTCACCTCCGATCTGTGCTCCTTTATTAGCAGATTTGTCGCGTTTCGCTCGCTCTCCAAAGCCTCCTTCATGTCCTCGATTTCGGATTTAAGCTGATCGATTATCATCTCCTGCTTGTTCGACTTTTCGTACTCCCTCGAGTTTTTCAGCTTCAGCTCTCTCACCGTGTTTATGTGCTCTTTTTCGAGAGATTTGAAATTGTTTTGCTCGCAGGCCAAAGCCTCCTTCGTGAACGCCAGAGCCTTCTCCAGTTCCTCGATCTTCGCCTCCTGCTGCTTGACCGTCTTGTTTATCTGAATGTTTTCCCGCTGAAGGGCTTTCAGTTCCTTCTCGGACGCGATGCGACACTCTCTGAGAGAGTTTCTCTCCGCGTCCAGCGCTTCACGCAGTATCGTCTGATCCGATCGCAGCTGCTCGATGATCTGGTCCTGGACGTGGAGCGTCTTCGCCAAGCTCATGGTTTGCGAGGTCTGGAGATGCGTCTTGCTCGGGATTTGATCCTTCGATGGGTTACCACAACTGCCTTTCTGAGACATGTTTCCCGGTTTTACGGTGGAGTTTTTCGATGGTTATCAGTCGCTTTTTTTTCTTGTGTTACGTCGTTTTAAAAAAAAAAATCTGGAAAAATAAATTGTCGGTGATTTATTCGAAGACCTTTACACTCTTCTTAGTCATTGCCACATGTGTGTGCAATTAGTGCGTTGTTCTGTACCAAATTTCAAGGCAACGTAACGGCAGCAATTTTAGAATTAACTTCGGTGGCTCAGCTTTACGGTTTCATCGGAATTATTAAGTATGAAGTGAAATTTTAAAAATGAAGTAGTACGTAATAATGATAATAATAACAATTACAAATCAAATAAATATTTTACGGATTGATGAGTGCACATGATTTGGAGAATTGGAAATGAGACGAATCGGAGGCTGCGACATATGCGAATGCAAGGCTCGTAAGCAAAACTGCTGCGGCATCGGTGCGGGCAGAAACGGTGTCGATCAGCAAAGTGGGAGAATGTCGCACAGATAAATACAGCCGAAGCATTTTGAAATAACGCAGATTGATAGAGCTGCCGGAAACCGGCGGAGCCATCGGATGGACCGACAGCTCGAGAAAGGCGAAAAATACTTCGTCCGCGCCTCTTAGGTCAATCCGTGGGGATTTATCGAGAATCTTGATGTCCGCATTCGCAGATCTTTTTTACGTCTCCGACTGCGTAGTTTTTGTGTTTTCGATTGTCCGAGCAAAAGCGATGGAAACTTCGCTCGAAAACGGAGGCAAATAAGACGAAAACCACCGGTCGCGGGGCAGACAGCCGACTCTGCAATCCGCAAAGCAACAAACCCGGAGAAATGGGGAATTCGCAGGGAAAGCCGAAATATTCGGCTCCTTCCCGCGACGGGAGCATGTTCGCACACGACTTCCCACGCGGAAAGCTGCAGCACCGACAGCCTGCAGGCGGTTTTTTGCACCGCTGCCAGCGACCGTGATTGAGGTCAGGGATAGGCGAAAGACGGGAGCTGAAAAACGGCTTCGAGATCGGAAAAAAAAAAAATGCAATTTTCCTTTGGCATTTGACAACAGCATAAAGGGAAACTGCTTTTTGGTTAGTGGAAGTTGCAGGAAAATTCACGGATCCTCAAAGGCGATTGCCCGTCACTCCGTTTCACCATTCATTCCGCGTACGTTTAAGTGCATCATTAATAAAAAATAGTTCGCAGAGTTTACTCATTTCATCGCTTATTTCTGACCACGCCGGAGGAGTCTCTGGAAGAGAACAAGTCACGGTAAAGTGATGCAAATGACACATTGTCGTGCCTCGGGCACATATTTTTCAATACAAAAAAAATATCCGAAGAAGAGCGACTTTTTGTGCAAGTAATGAAAATTTGTAATAATCCGTTGCCGGGATAAGAAAAGAAATTTTGCTGTATGCGGTTTATGTAAGCAACCGAAATTAACCGACAACTCATGTTGATTTCAAATTTGCAAAAATACAAATGATGAAGCATATTTCTCATTCGATTCATACAAATGATGCTGATTTTATACGCATATTGCGTTATTTCTTAATACGTAATGCGTTATCTAAAATAACGTATAAAATCTACTCTTCATTGTTTGAAGTGAGAAATTCTTTGCAGACATTTTGATCTGAAAATGGTATGAGAGATGCCCATCCAGCGATCCAACATAAAAATCATTAACTTCGTCAGTTTAATTAACATTAATATAAAACATTGGAATCTTTTATGAAATTTATTTTTTTAACTTAAAAAATTAATAAAGTTGCATTACTTAAAAAAAACACTTTCGTTTCATTATCCACATCATATACCACGTTGCCTGGTATGTAATGTAGGCAAGGATTAATTATCTCTCTATCGTAATTATTATCTATCCATGAATATTATGAAAGGCAATTTTTTTAACACGTAAACGGTTGGTAATAAAACCAAAATTAAATTAAAATTTCTGTAAAAATTTAAATCCTTTATTTTCCATAAAAAAATAAAATTAATACTAAATAAAAAATATAAATTTATGATATTAAACGTGAAACGAAAAACTTCTAAGCAGTTCTAGCGCAGTTCCATAAAATTTAATATTTTTGATGTGAACGAAATTCTCTTTAGTTGATTTCATGAAATTTTTTTAAAAGGATGAAAGTAAATCGCTGTCGGGCATCGCAGAAGAGGTGACTCTCGCAAGTCAATGCAAGTGTAAGAGCTTATATTTTATATAATTATATAAAATTTATGTAGCATAAGAAAAATATATAAAATTAATTTAACATTAGCTATGCAAGTCCGTAAATCAAAACATGAGTAATATGAGTTTTTTATATACAAAAATAATGTAAAACAAAATTTCGAGATATTATACAAAATCAGAACAGTCATGAACTTTTTTTATATATTCACATTTAATTATGAAAAGAAAGCAATAAATTTTGTTTTATTAATAGAAATTAGTAATTTGCATGGTTTAACAAAAAAAAAGTGGGATTCACGATATTTACTTTTAATTTTCTTTGTTCGTACAAATGTTACAATTTAATATTCTCTTTATTTATTTATTATTATTATTCAATATTTATTATTTCATAATTTAAGCTTGCTCATTACGAATGAGTGACTATTTAAGATGTTTACGCCGATTAAAAAAAAAATTTGAACTGGTTTCGTATACCACTTTGCAAGCCCTGACCCTTTTATAAACATTTCAGCAAACGCAATTAAATTGCGTCCTATAAATAGTGAGTGAATCGTGAAGCTTTTTCGAGCTTTTTAAAAAAATAAAAATTCGATAGCGACAGAAAACATTTTCCCAATGTTTTTTGTCAGTTTTCTCCAATAATCTAGGCCCAAAAATTTTAAACTCACTTTTTCACCCCCAATTAATCCCAATCGCGATATCCCAATTCCTTTTATTCATTTGAACTGTTGTGAACTTTTGAGTGATTTCATACGTAAAAGGTTTTTTAAAAAATGATAAAAACACAAAATAAAAGTAAAACATTTAAATACTAAAATGCAAACAATTGAATTCGAATTTTTAAAGAAAAAACTATTGGAAAAAAAAATTCCCCGGGAAAATGCGACTGACTCCACACGGAACCAACGATTGAGCTTACACTAAATTTTAAACGATGTTTTAATGTTGAATTGGTCGGAGTGGGCGATAAACATCATTTCTATGGCTCTTGGATGCATCCGTTTATATCTAATTTAAGTCAAAAATAAGTGAAAAATATCGCTTCCCCAAAAAATTTTACTCCCAACTTTGTTTTTACAAAACTAAAGGAAAATCTATTAACATTCAATATTATTCGTAATGAATGAAAACCGAAGACTAGATGCATTCCTAATAATTTTTTATCAATTTACTACTTAATTTGAAATATGTTTTTCCCTTTTAATTGGCTCGTAAACAAAATTCCTAAATCTCAGCGGAGCAAAATAACAACCTAAACATCATTAACCGAATTTTTTTAATGATATTTTTTACTTTTTAATTTTGATAAATTTACAATGACTAACTGATTAACAAATTTCTTAGCCTTCAACTGCTCTTTAGATCCCTAGTATGTCTCTAGTTTTATTTGTTGTTCAGATTATAATAGTAATTTCAAAAACTGTTTAATCGTATCATACCAATTTCAAAAACTTAAATTTTTATGTTCCTAATTGCAAAATATAATTTTTGATAATAATTTTTCGTATGGAAATAATCCTGATATGCATATATTAAATACATATATTTATATATGAAAACTGATTAATCTTGTCAGAAAGTGTATCACGAATAATTGCGGTGCTCCCGCAAAACTTTTAACATTAGAATCTTGAATAGTTGGAGGCAGGTGGCCTCCATTGATTCAGTCAGATAGTGAAACAATCAATTTGAAATCTGACATTAATCAATGTAAAGAAAATATTTTTTCTATTTTGGAACATCACGGCTTGAATTCGTTAAAAAATGCAAGCGAATTAAAGTGAGAAAAAAATACAAAGTGTAATTAAGACAACAATTCGATTTCTTCTAGTTCTTGACTTTCTTTCTTTGTCTTCTTTGGTGCCTTGTTAAGTTTTGTCGCTCTCGCAGAACTTCTTGTTGAAACAACTGATTTTTTAGTGGTCAAATTTGGCAAGTTGTAAGGTTCTCCGTTGTCGTCAAAAATTTTCCGTCCGCTTGGCTTTGAAATGAATAAATTCGGAGACTTTATATCCTTTGTTTGCTTATATTTGAGTGGTACGAAGTTCTTCTTCGGATGTTTCGAAACCAAGGGGGTCTTGGCACTAAGTGATGCGGGTGATTTTTTAATAGGTGACACATTCTCTGAGAAGAAAAAATATACATCATGAATTTATTATCAATAAAGTGAAAAATATCAAATTGATTTTAAAATTTATTTTTTTGGTTTATACAATGGAATGTGGGTTATTTTTGCAGTTTTTGAGGAAATAGACACTATATTGACGATTAAATACACAAAAGAAAATGATATCAAATGAGTAGATATTATCACAAAATGATGTTCTTTGTAATAATATAATAATGGCATTAAATTTATAATTAAAATACGGTTTAATTTATTTTGAAAATATTAGAAATAAAATAAATGTTACACTAATTAGCTGGAGAAATGATCATACTTTTTATTTTCGAATACATAAATATATCCTCTTTATATTGTCCTTACCTCTTTTCTCTTCAGTATCCTTTTTTATGAATTCACATATAGTAGAAAAAAATAATTTTAACTCCATCACAGTCCACTGAAGCAATTTTTCTTCAAAACTTAAACATAACATGGTCTTGTCAATTCTGCCAATCAATTTTTTAACATTCTCCGTGGTTTCTTCTTTTAGAGCCATTGATAATTCGAAAAGCGCATAATTATTTAAAATTTTTATACTACTGATTTTCAGCATTTCACTATGGAAGTCCAAGTTACAGCTGAATTGCTCAAAATGCTTTAATAACAATCTCAGAAGTTTGTCATTTATCTGTAACTGGTATATTTCTAACTCATCTAATCTTTTACAGCACTCACGATGGTAAAAGCAGGAAGACTTAACAAATCCTTTTATTTTGTTCAACTGGGCTTCTAAAGAAAGAGTGTTTACTTGGAGAATTCGAATTAGTAAATTTCCACAAGAATAACAAGAACAATTCATTGAATGAACTGAAGATTTTTGCTGTTTATCTTCTGCTAGCACATATCTCAAAGGTGAAGGATCTCTTTGCATGGCATTGTCAGGCCGATCTAGAAATCTTGCTGGGCTCAGTCTGGGTGGTGAATTAGTTTCCTCCTTGGTGTTTAAAGGAACTTGTAACAAGTCTGGTTTCTTCTTTTCTGTTCGTTCGTTCTAAAAAAAAAACATATAAGGGAGATACTTTAATGGTTAGATACTTTCGGTATAAAAATTTGTATATTTTTTAAGAATTATAAATGCAATTTATACTATTTTTTACTATAAATTTTTTTAAGATTTTATATGAACTTATTGCATTTTTAAAAAAATATAAAACATGCATATTATAAAAACGAAGAACCTTTATAAACAAGCATTCTTAAAGAGAAAATTAATCTTTTTCATTTCTGACCTCGGTAATTTGTAATGATGGAACTTGCAGAATACTTTTCAAAGAGCTTAGCTTAACATTTCCGTCATCTACATTTTCGCACATAAGATCTACCTCCGCAAGCAAGAGCAGAATGTGAGCTATGCGAGTTGGAAAAACAAGTTTTTGAAAAATTTGATAAAGATCGTCCAAAAAGAACCTTATAAGTGAGGCCTGATAATAAACGCCAAAGAAGTGTGCTGCCCAAATGTGAACTTCGATCATTGTAAATAATATTTTACAATATTCGTTAGGCCCAAGTATGCCTGAAAAAAAAAGCAACAAATAACAAAAAAAAAGCAATAAATTGACAAAAAAATTCAAAAGTTAAAAAATTTAGAAAGGGCATCAAATAGCTTGGATATCTAATGACTCACAATCTAGTTTAATCTAAAATTTGTGAAATTCAAATATAATATACTTACTAAGAGAGTCATTCCTGGAAGCAGCGCGTATGTATTTGAAACTCTTGAACACTATCGTCCGTAACTCAGTTCCAGACTTAAGTTCAAACTTTTCCATGTAATTATGATAAAGACATAAAAATTTACTCACTAAACACCAATATCTTGCATTTAACACATATGAGTCGATAAATTTTAAATACCCTATTTCATCCTTTATTTTATTTAAGTAATAATAACATTTTGTTTCATTTTTATTTTTCAAATAATTAGAAGCGACAGAGAGCCAATATGTGATTAAAATATCCTTTTCCTTATTAGCACTTGCGAGGTCTTTGGCAATTTCTTCAGCTTCATCAAGCAGATTCGAGTTCTCTACATTCGCACATTCAACAATAATCTGACTTAATCCTTTAAAAAAATAAAACTAAAAATAAATTGATTCAATCGGGACCGTATAACATTAAGTTTTTAATTATAACCCATTTACCTAATAATATGGAAGGCCGATTATTACATATTCTGGCTATTCGATAATATAATACCCAAGAAGCGAATGATTGACACGCATCACCAATTATGAAATATATCTGCGAAATCTGCTTTATATTATGCAACCAAGAATTAAATTCGTATGGTTCCAAGCAAGATGACGTGACAATTGCTGCAGCTTTTTCCCATAAATTTGATGTTTCTTTCAATGCATCTATATAACTTTCTTCGTGTGCAACAGAGATGTGATTGGAGGAAGGCATTATATTACATGTAAGATTTAAGTCTACAACTTCACCAAATTTAACTTTTTCTTCTTCTTCTTTTTTTAGATATTCCAATATACTCAAGGAATTATTCATTTTATCATCCGATTCCTGTACTGATCTTAGTTGACATAAGAATAAAGAATATTTAAGATTTCCAGCAAAAAGGAAACACCGGCAATCAGGATTTTTTTTCTGGAAAAAAAAGCAAGCTTCGTAATTATAAACGTGAACTTTATGTAAAAAAATATGGCACTATATCCATATATATATTCAAACTATTTTACATGTAATATTTTAATTTATATTTACTTACTTGTGTCCATTCTATTTCTTTAATTATAACTTCACAATCTTTTTTGTATAATTTTAGACTTGTAGAGTCAGCCGAAGATAACGTTCCAATAATGACGTGATTCAAAGTTGCTGCTTTTTCCCATAATTTTAAATCTAAATTTTTTAATATGCTCCATAACTTTAAGATTAAATTTGGCATGGCTTTTTGGTTCTTAAAATTAAATCTAAATTAAATAAATAAATAAATAAACAAAATAAATATTAAATAAAATATTTAGTAATTAAAAATTTTCTTAAAATGAAACGAACGGTATGAATTTTATTTGGATCTCAAATTGGTCAAAACTAAATATCAAACACTTACGATGAATATGAACTATATGCCATTAATTCCAGCATTAAAAGTCTTTTTGAATCTTGCCCTATCAGTTCACATTTAGGATTCATATATTTCATTCTTTTCTTATCTCTATCAATTATGTCTTTAATGGTTAGAAACTAAAAAACAAATTATTTTAATTTATTTTTACTTATTATTGTTAAAATTGTTATTTTCATTTTCAAGTAAATTTCAAAATATTTGATTATTAAATTCTATGAATTTGTTATATTGGGATGGATATTTTAAAAGAATAAGATGCCTCAAGAAATTGGATTTTAAATTAATTTGTTTGCAATATAGATTAGGAAAATGACATGTTATTTAATAAAGATGATGTTCATTTAAATAAAGTCCCATAAAGTATTTAGAACGAAAACAAGAGTACAAGAGTTATATTAAGATGTTTTAAAAAAAAAATTTATTAATAGACGTGCTCATAAAAGTCATGTTAAAAATTAGATTAAATATATAATAACCTTTTTCGAATAATAATTTCTAAAAAGAGTGAATAATAGATAAAATTGTAATTTAATCGAAAAATTTTTATAAATAAAAGAAAAAATACATGAATAATAGTCACTGAATACAATAAATCTTTATTCAATTAATAATTTTAATAATGAAATCTAATTACCATATGTGTTTCACAACTCATACTCATTTTAGTTTGTATCCACAATGATAGACCCTCTTCTTCATCCTTTGGGCAAGAAATAATGTACAATGCGCATATGAATAAAGCTTCGTTATAGTCCTTCAGTTTCATATTTGCAAAATGCCACCGCTGGAACAGAAGCTGCAACAAGATTGATTAATAAATAAATATATACAACTTACTAATCACGGCTAAATATTCCAATTTTTATTATCACCAAAACATACATTTAGAGGCAGTAAGAAAATTTTACCTAAGTCCGCAACTGTAAAAAATTTCAACACAAAATTATCCATACACCTACCTTAACACGTTTCCATTCATAAGGTAATTCAAAATCGCTGTTCAAAATTTCACATAATAATTCTTTAGAGCAATCATTCATTAAGGTCCAAACATCATTTGATTTAAAATGTCTTAATAACCCTTCTATAGTGTTTGTATAATGGATCACTAAAAATAAATAAAGCTAAATTTTATAATAAATCACTAAATCAGCTAAAATTTATAATAAATAATTTTGGACTTATGCGGAATAATTTTCGTGAATCATGACTGCATAAAATCATGAAATTTAATTTCATAAAACAACAAAAACCTTAATTTTTTTCATTTTTAAATTTTTAAAATTGTTATCTTTTATAATGTACTAATCATTAGGAAATTAAAAACTAAAAATATTTCTTGAATCAACTGATTTTTTAATTGAGTTTAATAATTCGAACTTCAACGAAATTTGAATTTAAAAAAGATGCGAAGAAATGAAATTAAATTGAATAAAAACAAAAATGAATTTAAAAAGATGAATTAACAGACATATTCTTAACCAATTGAAATATTAAATAAAAAATTTGTGAAAAATGTTTCCAAGAAAACAATAAAAATCAATATTTTTTTTGCATCTTTACCCAGATTATTCCAACAATATTTTTTTCGATATGAACAGCATTTGTTCTTCATTTCGGGTAACTTTTCCATTACTATTTGGAATGATTTGCGTGATATTTTTACTAAGTCAAGACATTCAGGTATATTGTGCTTAATACAGAGCCTTATTATGTTCAAAACTCTAAGAACGTTCATAACAAAAAGATCACTAAAACAAATATCCATTTGATATTCTTCTGATTTACAAAACTGACATAAATCTCTAAAAAAAAACATAGGTAAATAGATATAAATACTTAGAATTAGCATAATTAAATTTAAAGAACATTTTTCATTTTTACAGGAATTATAAAAACAATTTTTTAATAAAAGTGCAATTTCCTGTAATGAAGACAAAAAAATCAAATGAAATCAAATTATATTTTTCTGAATTTTTTAGACATTACAATTTGCTTAATTTGTATATAAAAATTATATATTTTTAGAAATGAAATTAAAAGGAAAACTAATTTTTTTTACACTGAAGTAAATAAATCATATAATTTAACATACAACTAAATTAATAAACATAATAATGGCATCACACATACATCATTCTTTTGGCAAATTCTGTTAGTAATCAAAAAGTTTTAAAAAAAGGGAAAATGTTACATGTAAAAAACATTATAACAAGTAATGTCTGTTCTTAAATTTTAATATAAAAAGCAAGATTTTTTTATGATAGTAAATTTAAAATTTTTATTATGATTTTATGAAAATTTGATTTTTTTTACTATCAAAAAAAAATCTTATTTTCTTTATGTAAAAATTAACAAATTTTTATAAGGCACATTACAGAATAGTTCACTTAATAAATAAAAATATTATTAAATATTTACTTTATAGATTCAAATTTAAATATTCACATCAAATTCTTTCTGACTTTAAATCTCAATTATTACTTTTATAACTTTCTTACACCAATAAGATAAATATTAATCCAATCTTAAATTTTAGATTAAAATATTATAAGGCAAGATTATTTGTAAAATATTGTACATACCCAGCACAATTTCCAAAGGGCAAAATTATCTCATTGAATAATACTTTTATAAAATTTACTGAAATTCTATCACACAAATTACTTCCACCATCTTTCAACCAGAGTTGACAAGTATGATTAAAAATGATTGAAAAAATTAGAAAGTGAAATTTACAAGATTTTTCATTAATTAATTTCTTTACTGACAGAATTAAAGCATCAACAGATTTATTTTTGTGTAAAGTTTCAAAGAAAAAATTTAATATCAAATCCCATTGATTAGCTACTTTTGTTCCATTTATTAAAACTGTAATTAACATAATATGTCTTTTAAAAAAATCTTTAATATCACTTTCTTTCATCCCAGATAATTCTTCCAAATTTTCCAATTTTTTAATATAATAAAGTAAAAAATCATATTGTGTATAATTTGGCATTAAATTTTTAAAAATATACTCCAGATTTTTATAAATCTCAAAAATACTGTTTTTGTTAAAATAAGAAATATTGTTAAAATATGCTTTAAAATTTCTAAATATTTTTCTTCCCAATTCAAACTGATTTATCTTTATAAAATGCATAAACTTAATCGATATTTGAGCTAACTCAGTTGATATATCTATCTTTTCCTTATCATTAATGTCATTAATTTTGGAAGAAATTCTTTGAGCAGTGGTGATGAAAAGATTATGTAAAATATGCAAGAAATTGCGAATGGATTCATTTTTGCTTGCAGCTTTCTCAATTTCATTTCCTTTATATTCAACTGATTTACTTATTTTTATTGCTACATGGTACATTTCCTGAAAAATTAATAAAATCATATTAAGTCTTAAAAAAAAATTAGCAATTTTATGTCAGCAATTTAAAAAAAAATGAAATACCTACTTTTTTTAAAAAATAAGAACATATGTGAAAAAGGGATCCCAAGTAACGATCCATATTATAAAAGCCTGCAACTGATTCTTTTGAAAAGCATAAATCAGATAATTTTACCAAATTACTATTTACTTCTTTTTTGTCATGTTTTTTACAGAAAAGATGCAGTGCATATAATAGATGATCACCCAATTTGAGGGGATCAATTTGAAAATTTTTAGTGAAAGTTAAAATATCAATGCCATTAACATAACCCTCTTCCAGAGCCTTCAATGAGACTTTGATTTCCTTAAAATTAACCATTATCTGAAAAAAGTAATTTACACGGAAAGATTATTCTAGAAAAGTTAAATTCAACAACTTATCAATTATTTAATTTAAAATGTAATTTAAAAATAAATTTGATATCTAATAAATTTTTAAAAATGAATTCTAAATATTTATTTTATATATTGTAAATTAATTTATGAATCAGTTTTAAACTTGCTCACAATATTGTTTCTTTTTTTTTAAACATAAATTGATTCTACATATAATCCACTTGTACACGTCTAACGCACTTCTACAGAAAAAAATTGAGAAGTTTGTGAACATGTTTTAAAACTGAACATAATTATTCGACATTAAAAAAATTCATACACTCAAACTTACAAAAATACAAAACGTACAATGGTCGTTACGAAGATAGAATAGCGCGGTTAAATTATTACCAACATGAAAAAAATAAAATTTTTTGTTTCTTATTTTAAATATGAAAATTGAAAAAAAATTAACATGCTGAGAAATTCTTGTTCAAAAATATTAAATGTCTAGTAATTTTAAATTTTATGATTTTATTAGCGAATTAGATCTAAGCCTAAGAACAATTTGATAATCATAAGAAATTGCAGAAAAGGCATACCTTTTTTTAAAAGCTCTCAAAATCGTCTTCATTGGAAAAAGACCGTTTTAAAATTTGTTTGAATTTTTAAGAATTGTTTAAAATTCGAATTAATGTAATATCGAAATATTCATTTTCCTCAATGGCATTATGTGATTGTTTCCTTCATAATTAAATTTAGCGTCTTAATGTTCGACATCATTTTCCCGTTTTTTTTTCAGGGGTTTTTTTTTTTTTTAACAGATTAAATGTAAAACTGAAATATATTCAAAAAATTTTATATTTTAACACTCCAGTAACAAAAGTATATTTTTTTCTTTTATTTTATTTATCAAGACATCCAACCTCTTTACATTATGGGCAAGTCCGCTATTTTATCAATTTTCAATCTCATTTCTTTAATTATATATAAGAATTCATTTCACAAATGAAAAATATTTTCCAAGTTTAAAATTTTCTATTAGATGAACAATAAGAATTTCTTAAATTAAGATGAATTTAAAAATTATATTGCATTCAAAAGAGCTTTTTTATATATATTAATTAAATGATGTGCGCATAAATGTTGAGGATCAATTAATACAATAAATGATTAATACGGGGAAATAAGATAAAATAAATAGTTCATAAAACTTGCATATTGTTGAATCAATCCTGTTGTAATCAGAAGGTTGAAAATTCTAAATAAAAAAAAGTTTAAACATTAGGATTAAGAGCATTATTAATAAAAAAAAAAATACAAACATGATTTTCGTTATTTTTTTTGCAAAGAACTTAAGAAATGAAAAAAAACTGAATTTTTTGTTAGTTTTAATTTGGAATGGCTAAAATGTGGAGAATGTCAAAAAAACTATAAAAAGCAGTATTCAATTAAAAAGATACAGGTATTAATTAAAAATGAAGTGTCGTTGATTCTTTGAAATTCATTAGCATTTATTTCATTGGTTAATTGAAAGTTTGAAATAATAAGAAGTGTTACTTTCAGTAGTGTAAATTAAATTTTTTAAGTACAGAGTTTTAACTTTTATTCAGGGTTCCTTAAAATTTAGAATTTTCTTCTATATAAAAACCTTTTATCAAGTCTGTAGAAATTTATATTGTAACCGATTTATTAACAACATCATGAAGATTTTCTCGCCTGAAAGTTTCATGAAAAGCAAACATCGTAAATGGAAAAAAACGGTGGAAAAATGTTAAATAGACATTGTTAAACAGTATGATTTTACTATGAAAAATTAAAAGCTAAAAAACGCGCCTCCATTTTAAGGTACACTAGCGCTCCTCATTTGTAACTGAAAACCATCTTCCAGTGAACTAAACCAGTTGCATGAGTGTCCGCCGCGGCAGTTGGTTGTCCCGCATTCTGTTGGAGATAAAAGATTGTCTCATAATTTACGAAATTTTGTCGCTTAAAAGAAATAAAGTAGATAAAAAGCGGAAAGTGATTAGTTTTTAAGTAAAATAACAGCTTATTGGAAGCAGAAAAGAAAAGGATAAATTTAACTAAATAAAATAAAATCAAAGTCAAACGTAGGTAAGTACTTTAAGATTTTAGCGGTTTTTTTTTTGTTCCTGTCGCAAAACAGAGAAATCAAAACATTATCAGGAAAATAAACTTTTCGAAATATTTATATTTTGAAATAAGAAAAATTATTCGTAAATAAAAAAAAAACGGGAAATGTTATGAAAAGCATTACCGTAAAACCTGTTTTTTAGTATGTTACGAAAGAATCGCGGCCTTGATAGGTTACGATTTACTTTTTCTTTCTTTAACTCTGTTATTTTATGATTACTCATAGATAACGCTATATTCAAAAAGAAATAAATGTAGAATAACTATAATAGGCTTTGGTTCGGTCATTTCTCCTTTCAGTGTATTATTTATTTGCGAAATAATAAAATCATTATTTTATCTTTTACTACATGCACGTAGCGAAGAGTGATGTGGTACCCTTCTATTTTTGCATATTCAAAGAAAGTTAGGGGTAATTCTCGAATTCGCGACAATTTTCGCATAATAACCGCCGTTTTTTTCTTTTTTCGGGATCCAAGTTACAGATCGGAGGTTACCATAAATGATTCCTCCTCAATCGATAGCTTCACTTCTCAGTTAGTTTACTGCAAAATAACTTAGTTCTCAACTGTTAATTTGCCGTAATCCAAAACGATTTTCGCTGTTCCATCGAGATGTTTTCAGACATGTTTCAGTTTCAATCGAAATAATTTGGAATATGGAATCCTGAATGGCAAATCAAACACGGTTTTAATAAAAATTTGTTTTTTTTATATGCACCAATAACTTTTTAGTCGCCGTGATTTTTTTAGTATTTTCAAAGTGAATATGACACAGATATGCGGCAATTATGATGCAATTATTGCAGTGTCGAAAATTTGATGAATGACGTGATTGATCAGAAATTGTTTTATGCTTAGATAAAAATGTAAGTAACTAGACAACTGAATGTTTGATAGACATTTCCAGAGTTTTACAGAATAGAACATTCATTAATTTTTAGCTAGTGTCCCTACATTATATGTACATAGAAGTTATTATTATTTAGTAAATTTTAGATTCATTTCACGTAAATTTATGTAAAGTTTGATTGAAATTATAATTGAATTATAGTAAATAAAAGAGTTGATTCAAATAATAAATTATTCAAAATGTTTGATTTTGATTCAGTGTATTTGTAAAATAATCGAATTCCATAATTAGTAAAATATTTTCATATTTGCTGCAGACAATTTTTCTTAGTAAGGATTGATTAAGTTATCATTGTCCGTGTTTTAATAAAAAAATATTTTTCTTTGATTAAAAAATTTAAGCATCAAATTTTTTCTTTGGTTAATGAGCTAATTTTATATATACATCTTTTATACTGAAAAAAATTCAAGAACAATAGAATTTCTGTTATCCAGGAATATAAAAGTTTTTATTGAAATTTTCAAATTTTAAATTTTAAGTTGAATCAAATTCTTCTGTTTCGAAAATTATTGCATATATTTGAATTTAGAATATTCTTCTAAGGCGAATGAGTTTTATTTTATTCAGAATTGTTTTTGTATATTTTAAAGTGAGACTGAAAAGATATTAAGAAATTTAGCATTATTTTACATCATTTTGAAAAAATTCGCCCCATAAGCAATGTAAAGATTTGCCACATAAGCAATGTTTAAGAAAAACCCATACAGTTAAACCATAATCTTAAATTCAAAGAATTTCTTATCCATTGAATTTTGTGAACGTCAGTCTTTGATAGAAATCTTTAATGATCTTTTTTTGTTTTATATATACAAATCGCATCTTTCTGAGATATAACAAAATTTCTTTTCAAAGCTCAATATTCTAATTTATGCTACTCAAAATATATTTTGATAACAATTTTTGCAGCAGGGAAATTTTAACCTTTTGTTTAAGATTAGTTTGTTTAAGTAACATTTAGTTACTGACCTTTTTTTTATAAACATAAAATTTATTATTCTACATTAAATCCAGAATGATATTTTTTTAATATGTTGAAAAAATTTTGAAAATTAAAACTACATGTTGAATAACCGAAGAACGAACGTTAACAGCTATTTTTAAAAAGTTCTGCGCGACTTTATGTAATTTTTTGTATTTACTTCTGGTTGTAATTTAATTGCTGTGTTCAATATAAATTATAATGTGGATTATTGCCGACCTTTCAGTTGATTTCGGCGTAGCTTTTGATAATGTATGAAATAATCTGTTAGGTAAACTGTGAAAAAGAAAGTGTAAATATTTGTAGCAAAACCCGTATAAATTTCCTTTAGTTATAACCAATTACACAAATTACGGTAAATTAGAATCAATATTTAATAACATTCAATTATATTTTTTATTTGTATCAGACACGTTGCATAATTTTTTCGATTCACGTTATCTTTTTTCATATCGACATTGATGTCGATGAATTATTAGGAGGTCAAATGATGATTTTTGGAATGTTCTCCTTGACAAGAGAGAAAATTCTCCATCATTAAGGCAGGAATTGGAATTTTCAAGAATTTCGTACGGAAAATGGGGAATAATTGGCGATTTATTTTAACGAAGTGGACCTTCGCTAAATTGTACAAGAGTTATGGTTTCATGATAACAAAGAAAGACCACACCCTTTAGTTCTTGCTCGGGTTCCATGCCTTTTATGATTTTTCAGCATTGTCGAAGAAGAAATTGAAAAACAATATTGACGAGATAAAAAGACGGGAAAAAAACTCAGCCAAATAATCATTTTTGTTGTTGTCTTGAAAATTTGATGTACGGAATATATTTTTATGGCAGAAGGGATTTTGCTGCTCTCACTGCCACCAGCTACTTAAGGGTTTATTAAATTTCATTGACCGGCATAAAACCCCGACATTCGCTTCGATGGGTGTCTTCTGCAACGTTCTCAATTGAAGAAATCTGATATTACATGCTGAATGAATGTTACTTTCCTGGTGTGCGAAGAAGTCTGTCTTTCCTTTCCTTGCCATAACAGGAGTATTCCAATAAAGGCTGATTTTTTTCATTAGTCTTGGTCGGAGCAATTTCTCAGGGATGTTTTGTTACCTTTTTTTCCACTCTTTTCAGGTCAAAGATCCCCGGTGAATCCACATTTATGTACATAACATTTTTACCGACATAAAACCGAGGATTTTCCGTTTTTCTTTTTTTACAAAATAAATTTGTCTATTTTCGCATTATTTTCATTTCCCGAAATCAGAAGATGATGATTTAAGCATACGTTCTATTAGGAATTCAAGGCAAATCACAGTTCATTGATATAATCGGACCTTTGATGGATTTATTTTATGTTTATTATTTAATTTTTTTTTCAGTTTTATGCTCAGCTGCAATAGTTCAGATTTCGCATATCGAAATTAAGCAGCTTTTAACCATCTTTAGTTTCTCATGTATTCAACAGTGATTTAATTTATGTTCCATGCATGTGTCGGAACAGATTTTACTTTTCAACTTATTATTTTGAAGATTTTGGGAATCGGATCTTAAATACGAACTCATTGTTTTCTTCTGAGCCACGAGCAGAATCGAAAAGATCGGAATGGGATTTAGCATATTAGTTTGAGGAAAGCATTCGCCTAATGCCCGAACAGAAAAATAGGCAAATGTAAATGCGGAAAATTTCAAATTTTTACCGGTTTGAAATTTCGAGTTAATACTCCAAGGCAGATTAAGGTGATGTTTTGATTGGAGATTCTCTTTTATTCAGGTTTCTTCTAGACAGCCGTATTAGATCTCATAGGTCCTTAGGACATTCCCTCATTTTCCGATTGCAAAAATTGTCAAAATTCTTTTACATTCATTCGAAGTATCGCAAAATTGAAAATTCATCTTTTATTTTTTTCATTCAAGAAAAGAGCGTGAATTTTGTTCATAACATTAGAACACTGAGAATTTCTTGATCAATCGTAAATGTTTGATTATATTTTCTTCTTTCATAATTTCCCTGATAATTAGCATAATATATGAATTATTAAAACTATCGGTTAAAAAAATTTATTTCAAATAAGGAAGACATTACTTAAATTAAATACGGTCACATGATTTTTCAAATACATGCACTAATGTAATTCTAACATTAACTTCGCGGTGTGAGAATGGTAATTTGGAACTGATGTTATTTAATCAATCCTTTGATTAGTTCATGTTTTAATATTAAGTCCTTATTATTTACTATATAGGGTTATTCAAAAGAGAAGAATTGCATTACTCCTCTTTTGGCTAATAAACTTATATGCGGATAAGACAAGACAATGCGATACATTATGCGCGATGTCTTTGTAATGTTAGAATTTTCTAACAGTCAGAAATCCATGCTCTGTTCGTGACGAAAACCAACATCAAATTCGTCATTCACAGTTAACATTTGGGATGACTTTTAAGCGATAAAATGGGTTGACTAGAAATTTTACGATTAATAATCTTTATTTGCTTTATATACGTGCTTAGAACTATAATTTTTCCCCCGTTTTTCATTATTGTGTTTTCAGATATATTGACTTTATTTTTCTTTTGCCCAGACGTAATTTATGAGTGGTGAAGGCTGTAGCTAATAACCACGGTGTTATATTATATTTCAAAATCATCTATAAACCAGGTTGAATTTTGATAAATCGATATAACAAAGGTCTCCAGCATAATACAATTCTTGTCTTTAAGTTATTACATATTCAGGTCACTTAAATGATTGTAACTTCGGAACAACTTTCTTCCTTAGGAAGTTCAAGTTTATTGTGCGGACAGTTTAATACAAGAGACAGGCCTTATGCCAGTTCCTCATATCAAGAAATGGAATGTAGAAAATAAAAATATTAGAATGAAAGACTCCACCTAAAGTGAGAGCCTTGACATTCAGGTACCATTAAGTCGAGGTTTTTGTTATATTTTTTTGAACTAGAAAAAAAATTAGTGATCATAATTGGATCTTAATTATGTTCGTGACTTGTTACCTAATCGAAAGTGTCGTGATTATTTCCACTGAGGAAAAAACATGGGAATATTCTCATTTAATTAAGTCTTTAACTGTTTCTGTTGTGTCCCTTATGTAACAATAAAATTATAAAATTCATTACATTTTATTACACAATATTTTAAAAAAAATTTAAATCACTATTCGAGCCAACAGTAAAACATGAACAAAGCTTCATTTAGCTAGGCATAAAACCTTAAAATTAAAATTAGGTTCGCGGCTTCATTAAAAACATTAATTGGTTTTAATGCTCGTTTTCGCTTTCCTTCCAATTCGAATGTTTCTGAAAGCTCATAAGGATTGGCGATAAGGAAAGAAAAGAATTTGGTTATTCAAATTCTTTACTTGTTGCGCACAGTTTCATCATAACACTTAGAAATTATTAAAAATTTATGTAGTTCTTTCTTCTCCTCTTCTGAATAAAAAATTTTCAAGATCAATATTTTGAACTAATATATAGTAATATGATTTTTTCATTTTCTCCGTTTTTTGCGAAGGATATGATATAAATATTATGCCTACCTAGAATTATTCTAAACTTCGAAAACAATCTAATGCGCATTAGATGAATATTATTATATAGCTGATTTGCAGCTGATCCTTAAAACTTTCTCCAAGATTGAGCATTCGAACAATAAAAATTTTTTTTATTTAATTTACATTGTCATTTCATTTTCTTCTCTTTTTTCAGATCTATCATGCTCTGCTATTCTTCGACATTACAGCGGCATCATTTCACTTGACTTCTTGTAGCGAATTTTGTTTAAAAAAATGAAAAAATATGTCTGTGCCAAATAATATATTCGAGCGAGGAGCTTATTACTGGTAAAAAAAACTGAATAAGCATTGGGTCACACGTTTTGGGGAAGAATATAGTTCAGTGTATTCATAAGTACAGTATGATATTATTTTATGATCATAATGTGTAACTGACAAAAGCACATAACCGAAGTTGGTTTTTTTACAATTGGTATTATTACCAAGTAGACAACTAGAAAATGACGTCACAGACAACTTTCTTGTTCTTGGTTTCACTTTTAGCTCCTTCTTGGCAACAAGGTAAGCCTACATACGATTATGTCATGAATGTGCATTTTTTAAACCATTCCTTTTGCGTTACTGTGATACTGAATGTCAAATGTTTTAGCAGAACAAAAAGAATCGTTCAGTTTGCTTTGATATGCGCTTATTATTTAAATAATTGATTATTATATTATCATCTTATTTTAAAAAATTAATCTGAGAATTGTAAAATTGACGAGATTATTTTCACGGAATTTCTTTCAATTAAGGGGTTTTGTTTCCTCAATATATTCCAATATTATTAAAAGTTATAATACTGCTAAATCAAAATATTTCACATTGTAAATACACTGCATAAAACTTTATATTGACAATAATAAGTTTTACTTTAAGTCGATGTATAAATTATTAAACGATTTGGTTTTTAAATCTTAATTTTAAGCCATTTTGATTGATTTTATAATTTAAAATCACTTTTCTTATTTCAAGCCCTTTAATGAAAAAAATTACCAATCTAAGTTATCCAAACTTTTGAATAATTAAAAAAATAATATATGCATGATGGGAAATTCCGAAATTAAAAAGTTCTTACTGCTTTTAGTATTCTAAAAATCACTATAAAACTTTAAAAAAGTGAATATATACATATAAATGTTTGTTAGGTAAATACTAATCATGATGGATAAGATTTCGTTCATTATTCTTATTAGATTACTTATTTATTTTTCCTTGATTATATTAATATTTTCTAAATATTTAACTATGAAAAAAAAAATTAGTTATTTCATTTTAATTCTTTCTGTTATATTGTGTATTTTCTTTCTCAACTAGTTATTTTTCTATATCTTTTTGGAACTAAAAACCTTGTAAGATTTTATTTCACGCATAAAATATAATTTTTTTCTTTTCGTAATATTTCTTACGAAGGTTTATAAAAAGTTAGATTTCAGTTTCAAGTTCTTAGACTTTGTATAAATTACTTTTCCAACGCTATTTTTTCCAATGAGTTTTCCTATTGCTGGCTGCAAGAAGTAGTAAATTATGATCGTTTTATTTCAGAATGATAGTCTGTATTTAAATTTAATCATTAAATATTTTAAAAAGTATTTACTATGGATAATCTCATTTATGAACTTTGACATTCTTAATTGAAATATTCATTAAATTATTAGTTTTCATAGATATGTTACTAAAATAATGAACTTGATGATTTTACTATACTTCTGTACTCTCAATAGAAATCGAAAGGATCTATATCCAATTATTTTATTTATATTTATAATTGTAGAACAGTTATTTACTAATATAAAGCATGTTAAACTGTTAATATGGAAAACATTAAAATGGACTGTAGAAAACTTCAGACTAGAATTTTCACTGTAGAAAACTTCAAGACCAGCTTGAGATATAGAGGAGTGTACAGCAATATTTTTATTCTACTTCTTAAAATACATTCATACTTTGGTCCTGAAAGATTAATGTTATATTTTGATAAATTTAAGAAAGGGCTTCTATAATATTATTCAGTATGGAAGATATGATAATCCTTTAGATAATAGCATAATGATAGCTGCTAATATTACTTTCGTTTGTTTGCCAATGCTCAGGTTTTAGTTATAAATATGATTCGTAAAATAAGCTTCACGGACAGAGAATAATTTTTAAGTTACTTAAAAAAACTTATTAATATTTAAAATTATTCTAATTTAATATAAAGTTCTTGTAAACCTATGAATATATTTTATTTATATATAACTTTGAAAACTCTTTCTGCAAACTATTTTAAAAATTTTGTTTTGAATATATAATTTTCTAAATATAATGGATAAATAAAAATTTGCTTTGTAAGAGTATAACAATATTAATTTTTGATATCTTCATATGAGATATAAAAAAATTAAAGATTTCTGTTTGGTAAAGTGTTATATATCAAATTTCTTTTTATACTCGAGGTTCTTTACTATTTCTAAAAAGGGAAGTTGGGAAA
The DNA here is from genome assembly GCA_028565995.1 of Ricinus marginatus. NCBI lineage: Eukaryota > Metazoa > Arthropoda > Insecta > Psocodea > Ricinidae > Ricinus > Ricinus marginatus. Next base: position 96,442 of record JAOWBB010010049.1, read on the forward strand.
TGTTTTTTATTAGTGTCATAAGTGAAAAAATGCCAAAAAATAGAAAATATGAAAAATTAATTAAGGATAATTATCGATTGTACAAATCTGTTAGTGATATTTATTCATACGATGCCTCATACATGTTCACCTAAAAAGCAGTCATTTCTCGATTTATGTTACAAAAAAATATATCAGTGGAAATTGTAATTGAAAAATCATATTCTGTTCTTTTCTTTTGAAGCTTTACAACTAAAAGCTTCAATATTGTAAAAATATGTTTATGCCGAAATGTTATAGGCGAAATATTATTCTCTCTTCACCAGATTTTAAATTTAATCTTAAAAAAAATTCATAAAAAAGGACAGAAAAACGTCAATAGATGAAAAACAAAGGACAACTGCTTTCACAAAAAGGCTTCTGCATGCGTTTAGCCTTGTGTTGTGTATAGTTCAGATATCTTCGTGAAACTCAACTTGAAGATTCATTTCATTGAAATTCTGAATGTTCCAAATTTTCATTCAATATTATTAGAATTCATCAAGGTTAAATAAACGTTCACTGAAATTGCGATTTTACGATATTACCATTTATAAGACATCCATTTACAATTATGTAATGCTTTAGTATTATTAATTTTTTAAACATTTATTTGACAAATATAATTTTTCTCTCACATTCATAAGTTGTGAAAATCAGTTTCTCATTCATGAAGTTAATGCATAAGTTATAATTGATTTAAGTATAATTAATAAAATGAATTCGGAGCATATTAATGAGTCTGACAATATAATGCAAAATTTTTTTAGCAATGTAAATGTTTTGCACCATATTTTTCTTCAATTGGTTTCAAAGGACATTGAAATTGTAAAAATTGCAAACAAAAGGAGGAGTTGAAAAGGGGAAATTTTCAACAATTTCATTTCATAAGACGGGAGATCAATAGCAAAAATTCGCTTAAGCTTTCGAATACAAGCCCTTTATATGTTCCAAATTGAGTTTCCCGTTTTTGTTTGCAAGTGAAAAATTTACTTCACATTTTTTACCAAGTTGGCGTTCGAAATTGAGACATTAAAGTAGGTTTTCGTGTGATTTTTAGCCTCTAAGATTGCTCGAACCTTATGGGAAAATTGAAATGTTTTAAACCAGAACATCCAATGTCTTAATAGTTTCACTCTGATCTTTTGAGCTATTTCAATGTCGGATAAAAACATCTGTTTCAAATTTGAATTTAGTTCATGGCAACATCTAAACTTATACCATCACTTTTTTAAAAGCCTCCGATCCCCTATTTCGATTCTTTGCATTACTAACTACATTTTCATTTCAAAAATGTCTAAAATCTAAGCCTACTACTTTTTAATGGACGAAGAGTTTAAATTTATTTTCAATTAAGAAATTAATTTATTTATATTAACTCTTAATATAATGGATCGCATATTTGATTCAGAAATTCACTTGGACTGACTTAGAGTTATTATTTTTGATTTTGTCCTACTCACATTGTAAAATAGTTTGTGGAAGTAATTTAAATTCGATTTATAAAGTATTCTCATTTAGTTCTTATCAAAAGTTTGATGTAACTTATTTTTAGCTTTTACGCATATAAATTAATATTTTTTTTTATTTTTATTTTTAGTTATTAATACAAAATTTTTTTTTCTTCATGAAAATCTTGTGAATATTCTTTGTATTTTGCCAAAGAGACGAGAAATAAAAACTTTCCATTTTTGAATAACTATAGTATTATGAACGAAATAAATTAGATACACTTTTATTCTAATTTACGTAATAAAACTGAATAAGTTGACTTGTAATTATGTAATTATACATCTAAAATATATAAGAAATGAAAAAAATGAATTTTGATTTTTTAAAATGTTTGTCTTTAATTTATTTATTTACTTTGGATAAATAAGTTTGCTGTACTATATTTTCAGAATTTTCCAAGCTGTTGAAATGATATATATAATTGCTACTTCCGCTAAACATATCGCAACATATGCCTGGGAAACATATAATCAAGTCAATTATGGTGCTATTATTTTAAATATAAATTAAATCGATATTGCCGTTAATTTTTAACATAATTGCATGATTCTAAAATATTCAGTGTGCAAAACTATTGCATGTGTATTTGTGTTGATTTATATAAAAAATTTTAGTTTAGTCAATAATTCTCTATACCCTATAGAATTTAGTAAGGAAACTTCAGTAAGAAAACGATTATCCAACGGCAGACAAGAAACATATACTTTTCTTCCTTTACGTATAAATATGTGTATTTTTAAAATGTTCACAGTGTACATTTTAGCCCGTGCTTAAGATTAACATAACCTGCTTAAAATTTATTTGTTTTTATTTAAAATTTTTTTATATGGTTGGAAATGTCTCTTAAAAAATATTTTCAGCTTCGGATTGTTAGCTTGATAAATAATTGTATTTATTAAACAATAATGAACAAAATGAATTTTTAGTTTCTAAAAACTTATTCCATTAGGGAATGTTTATTTTAATTAAATGTATGTCCAAAACAAAGAAAAAAAGATATACGATTTACTATAAGTAAACAAAAGCAAGATTTATGTCACCTTAATAACATTATTCTACATGCGATTATAATAGGAAAATTTTTATTTTGTCTAAGACTATGAAAATATTCATAATGTAAAACTTCTAGTTTCCGTTGATGCAGAATTATTCCAACAGCTTTTAAAGTTCATAAATTAGAGAAAATGTTCATATTGTCGGATATGTCACATCACATATAACATAAATCTTCGGACTTTGACTTTCTTTTGGACTCAGCATGGTTCCTCTTTTGAACTCTCAATAATCCGATTACTTCAAGTTTTGACCATTGAGGGATCAATCTTTGTTACGCAAGGATTTTATAATATATTCTTCCCTTTTGTCAGAACTAGCAATTTCGAACAAAGGCATTTGAAATTGGATATTCCATACATAAAAATCGTCGGAACCTAACATTTATATTCCATTGTAATGGAAATATTTTTACTTGCAGTTTTCTCCTAAGAATATGACGAAGAAATCGACTTTGAATCTTACCAGATATATTTTCTCTTAAAATAAAAATACATCCTAAAGAGGAATCCTCAGATTCCATTTAGAATATTAACACATTTTTATAAATGAATTTTTTTTCCATGACTTTGTGTCGATAAAAAATGGTTGGACATTTATTTTTCTTTTTTTAAATTATGACCTTCCCACTTTTGTATGTAGAAAGAACTTACTTTCACTTAAATTCAATTCTTATATTTTTCTGCATATTCATCATTTTTTCTCAGATAGGGGAATAAAGACTAAAATTATATCATATATATGGATTCGCATTCTTTTTTTAAGTGCAAATTTCAAATTTTTACAAATTCGACATGAACTCATACATTAGATTTAATTTTTAAACATTAATTTAGTTTTCTGTTTATAAAACTTTTCAATAAAGTTTTATGTAGCCAAAAAAAATAAAATAAAATAAAATTAAGTATTTTATCCCAGTTCATTCAATTTGTGTGCCCATTCATATTAATTACCCCAATTTATATAATATATTTATGTAATAAAGAATAGCTTCATTAATTCTAAATATTAGAATAATTAACTTTTCTCTGTGGAAAATATTTCAATTTTTGAGGTCGTAATTTTTTATGTATAAAACTTTTCAAATATTTGAGATAGTTCATAACTGGTCATGTATTTCATTTAATTCTGTTCATGTACAGTTCGTTGAATGAAAATGATTCTCTATTAACATTTTTTTGAATTTATTTAGAAAATTTCTTTCTTTTGTATATCAGCAAAAGAACAAGACGAAATGCTTTCCATGTAAAAACTTCTTTACAGTTTTCAAAGGGTGACTGCTGCTCAAAATGAATAAAATTTTAAGAAACATAATTTTTTAATATAATTATTTTCTAAAATAAACATTAATTTTTTGATAATATTAAAGAAAAATTTCCGATTTATTACCAAACAGCACAAATTGCCAGTGTGTGGATATGAAAACTTACAAACATTTTCTTATAATTCTATTCAATTGCTTTATATACCAAAGCAGTGAATTTAACCCAAGAAGTTTGCAATATGCTCCAATTTTAGCTTCCGCATTTGAAAAGTAGTAAAATTACCGTAAAAAGCAGATAATTATCTAAAACCGAAATTAGATGAATTATCTAAGTAAAAAAACTTACAACAATGTGGGTAAAAAATAATTTTCCTAACCCAATACTTCGAAAGCTAATCTAGTTAACCTTTAACAAATGGGTAAGATAATATTAACTGTAAATCTGAAACACACCTTTTATTGCTCAAAATATTTTCTCATACACACCTTTATTTATATAAAATGGGAGATTCGAAATAATTCAAATGGTGATCACCTAATTTTCTTAAATATTTCATCCTTAAACAATTTAGTCTTTGATATAAGAAATAATTTATTAATAATAAATCTATTTTTGGAAAAAATGTTTAATATTAAATTTAGGTACAGGAAACATTATAAAACATCATGAGACCAAAATTTCAGAATTTCAAGAAATACTTTGATGATCCAGAAAGTGAGAAGATTCTTAAAATATCAAAAACGAGACCAAAATATTGGTTTTAAATTTTTTATTGTAAGCCACACACAATACTTTTGTGAATAAAGTAGAATATTATAATTAAATAATATTACACAGAAGGTTGAATGATACTTTGATTACTGAGCATGAAAAAAGATAATATTGCTGATGCAATGTTTAATGAAATACAGTACATGACTTATATTTTAATCTCTGGGAGAACGAATTTCTATAAAAATTTATATATATATATATATATATCTCAGTATGAATGCAAAACATATCGACTACTGGAAAGCTCTAAACATGTAGAAGAAATTATAATAAAATTAAACTTTTACCATGAATGAAATCCGAAATTAATTTAAAGATGTTTTTACTCTCTACATTTTAGATTAAAAGATAAAACATATATCTCGTATCATGTAAAAAATTGCTTGAGTTATGCTGCTTGAACATCCAGTTTAGAATATACTTAATTTTCTATAATCATTATTTGGATTCTTCTTGAAGAATAATAGAATTAGAGCGTAAGTCTATTACTTCACCCGTGAAAGTATACGATTTTTCTTGACATAAAGTAATAAAATAAATATCGAAAGTTAAATATATGCATGAGAGTTACATTTATAATAATTTTTAATATTACAGTATTATGAGTTTTTAAATTATAAGTGATCAACTACACCTAAATTTGAGTGTTAAAATATTTTTATTATAAAATGTTAAAATGTTAAATTTTTCAAATCAATTACCATATATTCGTATACTTTTACATTTAAAATTAATCAGTTGTCTACATATGTGACAAATGGCACGAATAGATTGGCTGAAATTTTCGATTCTTTCTCATACCATTTTCTATGACTTCTATTTTTAAAGAAAAGATAAATTTAATGCCATTTGATTATATGAAATGAAGATGTTATAATAATCAATGCTGCTATATAATCTAGTTGTTATAATCGTGATGTTGCTTTTTCAATTAGTAACAAAGTTATTTTAAATTGACATTTGAAGGAACCTAATTTTTTGTAAAAATAAAGTGTTATATGGTAATGAAATTGGAATTGTGTTCAGGAACTTAAAATATGCAGAACATATTGAATCGTGAGATTCGAAAAAGTTTCTAAATTAACTGTGAGTACTTAATTATCTCTTTAAAACACTATTGATATTTTTAAGCTGAGGTAAATTAACAAATTTTTAACACCTGTAATGAAAATGTTATAATATTTTCGTAGAAGTAATTTTATAAAATACTTTCATGCAGCATATGAAAATGTTAATACAAAGTTTTATTACATATTATTGATCTATAAGTCTTAATAATATCAATTTTAACATCTACGTTAAATTTATATCTCAATTATGTTGGCAAAATGAAAGGAAAGTAGATTACTTTTTAGCTTTAAGAAAGTATGCACTGAAAATAAAACCTCATTCTATTCAGTCTACTAACTTTAAATCATGAAAAAATATTTTTTTTATTAAAAAAACAACGTGAATTCACAGACAAATAGATTTTTTTGCTCAAATACCTATCTAGGTTTAATGGCAAACACTGGCAATGCAATTAAAATTTGTCCATCATCTTTTTTTTTGATTACGAATTAAACTTTTAGAAACAATGCTGATCCAGTGTCGTGGATAACAACGTGGATGATATTAAATATCTCTCAGCTTTTACCAAAAGACAAAAGAAAATGCAATAATAAGATTGAATCATCTACATTTCATTTAGAATTTATCTATCTATACTAGAAAATATTGCTGTAAACTTATTAATATGAAGTTTTAATAAATTCAGTTCCTAAGTATATCACGGAATCCTATAGAGTTTAGTATCCTAGTGAGTTTTGCATCATTTACTTTATTATAAAATGCAGTTTTACTCTATAAGTCAAAAAAAATTAATTAACCGGAATCGATATTATATATGAAAGGTAAATAATGCATAAATCGCGAGAGCTTTTTCAACTTTCAAAAAAAAATTTAAAAATTTAACAACTAAATTTTTTTAAAATTTATTTTACTAAAAAATAAAATTAAAAAAGATTCAAATTTCATAAAAGCATTATAAAATTATTTTATAATATAATACATTGAAAGTTGTATGTACTGCTTCTAGTGAAATGATAATTTCATCAGTATTTTAATTGAAAATAATAACATGTAATTTAAGTGGGGATTTTTGTTATTTTGCAGCAAAGTTAACGTTTAATAGCTTAATCCTATCACACATCAAGCCATTAAAACTAAGAACTTAATTGGAACTTCATAGTGTAAGACACATTCAGATATGCATTTTCTTAAGATATTGCTTTTAATTCAGTATGACTTCAACATGTAATATTCATTGCGAAGCCTCCATATCATTATTTAATATAATTATATTCATAATTATGTTAATTGAGAACGTTTATCTTTCTTCAAGATAATGTATTCCAAGATTCTAAATTTGCTTCAAATTATTTTTTTATTTAAAGAAATTATTTCAGTAATTTATACACGAAATTAACATAACATACACTGACAGGAGTAGAGGTATTTCTATATGAAAGATAAACCATCAGATTGGCTCTTGACATATGCTTGATTTATGATGAAAATTGTCTTCAAGTCTTCAAAATTGTAGGAAAAATTTGATGTAAGCGATTATTCAAATACCATTTTAATTTTCATTTTTTTTTCTTGTATTGATTGAAATGTAAATGGAATGAAACTCTGCCGGAATACACACATTAGGATCAGGGTGTGTCAAATTACATTCTTTCTCTGCATTAGAGTTATGAGGAGTGTGGATTACATTTCAAAATCAGCAAATCCGTAAAAGCGGGAATATAAATAGGAAAAAGGGAAAATTTTGAAATTGAAACGCCATCCCTTATTAAATAACAAACTTGTATAAGGAAGATATATCATTCTTTATTTGCTATGAAAATTTTTGTTTGCATATGGCACCCATGGGGAAAGGAGAATTATTTAATGGCAATCATTATTTTGCGGTCTGCCTAAATATAAAATCAGCATTTTCGAAAAGAGTTAAGTGGAACGACGAAGAGAGAGTTGAAATCTTTTTCTTTATGGCCGAAATTTGAAACTTTTCCAGTGGCGTATTGCCAATGTATGAAGGCTTTAGAAATTTTAGACAGCCAAAAGATATAGTTTCCGTGTTAGGTATGCATGTACATGTAGGGTTATCTCTTGCATTGCTGGAATGGTTTAAAACTAAATGGAAAAAGATGCTTGTGATAAAAAAGAAAAAATTTATACTTTATTTAACATTGTCAAAGTCGCTTTTATGTTGCCACTAAGAGTTGCCTAAAAAAATGCCTTTTTTCATTTTTTTTTGGCTCATTCTTCGGCTATTTCCCAAATTCCATATTTCGGTTCACATTCGAATAAATAGAACGTCATTTTAATGGACTTTAATTTTTTTATATTTCGAATTATAGCAAAATGAGAAAAGAAAATTTTAAAAGAGAAACAGCTTTTGGCAATTTCTTAAGTTTCCGACGTATCTACGAATATTAAAGCGCTTAAAAGCTTCTTATTTACTTTGAAATATAATTGTAAGAGAAAATGGATTTAAAAAGTGCATTATGAAAAAAAAAAATTTTAGCAATAGATAGAAAACCGAGGGATACGAAATATTTATATTTTTTCACAATGTGAATAAATAATTGTTAAGAACTTCAGATATTTATTTTATATTTTCTGTTATATGTAACAATCTTTTTTTTTAATATGGTGTTCCTTGCAAAAGATACCTCTCAAACTGGAAGTAGGATATATTACCGATATACGGACATATTAACGCGACAGTAAGTAATGTACCTGCAGCGGCACTGTTGATTATCATTTTTTTCTTTTCCCATGTTGAAAGCATTGACGCAAGTTATCATGACATTAGAGATTCTAGTAAAAAATTAAATTAATGGCAAAACGGACGTAAATATAAGTATGTTTAATCAGCAAAAATAATCAATCGAGAAATTTACAATGGTTCGGAATTACAAAACAAATAATTCAATTTTGATAGAATGATATCGTGCGACTTAACACGGAGATATATATGTTCCATTAATTTTTTATTAATATTAATTTTTCCATCTGTCCATTTCCATTTCGACCTTTTTCGATTCCATGAAGTATATAAAGGGAAACTGCAAATGAAATACGAAAACCATAGGAAACTGTCGAAAAAAACAATCATATTTTATATTTTCAAAAACGCAAATAATTTATATCGTAAGCCTTTTTAAATAAATTTTTTTCGTTTAAAATTTGCGTACATTAAAATTTTCAGTGAAAAACAAAATTTAAATCGTTATATTATAAAATTTAGAGTCTTTCAAGTCTCTTGTTTTTCATTTTTCATTACATTAGCGCATAGAAATCGAATTTTTTTTTGTTATTTGTTACATAGATATAAACCAACTTTTATTGCTTCGATTTTATTCAGTAAAATATTTTATCAAACCTTTTTCTTTACAACAGTGTTAATTTATTGATTTTTTTATCTTCATTTGATGTTGCATTTCTTGCATTTACCAGTAAGAATTTTAAGCACATTGACAAGGATAATAATAATAACAATAAAAAAAACCCGAGCGAATAACGTAAACGACGATAAATGCCGAAAATGCAAACAAGCTTTCAGAAGAATAGATCATATAAACATGGATGCAATCTCCTTACATCCATCGACTTCAAGGACCGATATAACACAGCAGCGAAGGTAATACACCAAGAACTCGCCTTCAAACACAATTTCGTAATCGAACCACAGAACATCTTCGAAAAGGTTGAGACTAAACTATATTGGAGGTCAACCTTTCGTATTCACAAACCTTAGTTCACAATAGGCCGGGCATCAACCTCCTACACAAATAATGAAAGACCACGTGCTTGGTGGATGATGTCCATCCTCAGCTAAAACAACATACAGATAATGAAACAGAAAAAACAGAAATACTTTCCTCAAGCAACCGATTTCAAGCACGTGGAATTAAATGCTACCTCTCATAATGTCCCTTTTAGACTCGCAACCTATTCCTTCGCCAAACACCTTAAATACGCTTAATTTCTTCATGTATGTCACATAAAAGATGCAAAAAGCAGTCATACTGATGACATAGGAAATTTGTCTATCCGGACAATGGTTGACATGCAGACCCACCCCGCTCACTACTTGATACCAACTCACAGAAAGATGGGAGTGAACCAGGCAAAGGATACTGAGATCGGATGATAGCAATGTTTGCATTATTATTTCCCATTCGTCTAAGCATATGTTTAACATTAGAGAAATTCTATCTGATTGGCTGTCTAATTAATAAACGTGCGGATCAAGCAAATAAACTTTGATGCGTTATATTTGGATAATAACTTCTTTTATAGCGCAGATGTTCTGTTCGCTGTATCGCAAAGTTTAGCAAATTATAGTTTCTGTATGTTTCCATGTGTTCTTAGCGAACTAATTCGTAATTAAATTAGTTCAATTTATTTTTTCAGCTTGATATTCAATGGAGTGCAACAGTTGATAGAATAATATAAGAAATTATTTCAACTTATTAAATGAAACGCAAATTATTTTGGTTACACGTTTAATTAATTAAATTATCCATATTTTTTTACGATTTAAAAAAAAATTTTTGGCGATGCTACAGAAAATTTCAGTTGATAAATCTGATGCCTTCTCTTTTCTCATCGACAGAACACAATTTACGTAAAAGTTATGATTAATGTTTTTTGTTAAGAATATTTATTACATGATTTATATATCGGGCGTACTAATCATTGATCATCGAGAATTCACCATTGTTCTGATTGAAAAGACAAATAATAAGACGCGCGACAGGAAATCTATATTCTTGTTATCATTTTTTTCTTATTCAAATTTTATTCCATTTTTAAATGATAAAAGCAGGCTTCTTAAATGCCTTATGAATTACTATTAAAACAAAAAGGAAATTGGAAAAATTTATAACTTTTCTGTTTTAATTAAAATAAACGATTTGTCGAGTTGGCAAAGGCATAGAAAAGAAGATGATTTTCTCTAGAGTGGAACAAAAAAAGATCATGAACTAAAGTTCTCCAACATGGAACAAGAGTAAACATCAAAGATATTGCCCGATTCTTTACTTTCGAATTCAGGAAAACGGAAATGGAATAACATCATTTAATTCTGACAAGATTCCTTTATTGGATAAATAAGAATCCAATATTTTAATAAAGGGAGTGAGGCGGTTCAGCTGCAAGTATGAAATTTTTGTAAAATTCACGTACGATGAAACATTCACAAATCGTGACGATCACATATGTTTTCGAAAAACAAAAATGAGGTTCAGGTACACTAAAATTATATATTTTAAATTTCGATATTTCCAATTGCTGTTTCGGCAGGATATTCGGGTTTAAAACATGAATATACGGACGGAAGCATTGTTTAACAAATTTGTTTTTCTTTACCTTTTCCATTTAACTGGAATCCAATTTTGGTAAAATTGCCACTTCAAATTATATACGAAGTTGAAACTATTTGTTCCTTTCAATTTTAAATTATCCATGGATTATTGGATTTCATAAAAATCATCAATCGAAATTTTATTTCTACCTTCGTGTGTTTAATTTGTGATGCAGCTGAATCATATTGTTTATATGCATAAACAATTATATTGTTTACCTGCATATTCTGGGAGCCGAAGCGACAATGTTGTCATTGTTCCATACATAATTTTTCCATTTATTTATTTATCTTTTTTTTAAATGTTCACCAAATTCGGCTCCATGGAATCGATTTTTCCATCGTTGAAACTACTTGATCGTAAAAAAACTTTATTTTTATGCTTCTTTTTGAACATTATTATTATCGAAAATTATTTTTTTGTAATGCCAAATATCTATTTACGAAAAGGAATGCAAATTTCTCGTTTTTTTTTTTTTACGATGAAAAGACTTCCAGTATTTTTCTTTTTTTTTTTTATAAATTGAGAAGCTAGAAAAATCCTATTCAGCACAGTTCCAACATTTTTGCAAGCATAAACTCGGTGACTAATGGTCTCATTTGAAATCAATATCTGACTAAAAAGAATCTGTCACATGCAGATTCCCTTTATTGCTGCAAAAACAATTAGGAAAATGCAATTGCATATTTTTAGATATAAATTAAAAATCCATTCGGATATTAAAAGTTGACTCAAGTAGAATTAATGAACTTTTTTAGTGCGAAGTTGATACTCTAAAATTGTAGATCGCTAATTATATCTTACTTTGTCCACTTCGAAATTGCTTTATAAAAATTATCGACAATCGGATCATACGTATATATGTTCATGGCAGTTGATCTTTAATACATTGGTTTCCTTAAAATAAAACTAATAATGAATTAAGGAAAATTTATATTGTAGTTATATAAATGTATTGATTTATATATTTCTGTTTTGTGGAGCCGATTTCCTGTTGGCCTGTTCAAGAGTCTTTTGAAGTTGCTTAGCTTCATAATAAAGTAAACAAAAATTAAAGTTGAAATTTGAAAATTACGTGCCGTTTAAAGTATGAATATACAAATAATTAGGAATTAAATTAATAACAGATTTATTAATTTCTTTTTAGATTTACTAAAATTAGTGTATAATTTACAAGATATATGAATAAGAAAACTGATGAAAAGAAAAGTTCTACCACATAACATAATAATGTTTGAGATAATTCTCCTTGCGATATTTATTCGACAACCCTGGCTGCGTTTATATATAGTTTAAAGTTGATTATGATCTGCTTTTAGCATATGATAGAGTTTCTTATTTTTATTATTAATAATAAGCTATTCAGGAAAACACTGTCTTTTTCTTTATTAATATCATTTAAAAATTTATTCGTTGTACTGTTAGTTATTCGAAATATCGACTCGAAAATTTCTTTCGAAGAAGATACATCTTTCAAGAACTACTTCATAATATTTAAAAATTTCTTCGAACAAAATTTATAGAGAACAACCATTCTCTAGATCCATCTTTTTTCTAGTTTTTCAATACAAAGATGCATCTCTATTTTCGGGATAGATGAAAATTTACAAATTTTATTTTAATTTTATTATTTCGGATCATGAAAATCGGTTTCGGTTTTTGAAAAAAGTATCACACACGGAAATTGATATTAATGAAGAATAATAAAGAAACTTTTTATACTTATCTATATCTTTTGACCGAAATGCTGAGAAAAATGGCTAATAAAAAAGGAAGGATAATAGAAGAATAATAAAAAAGTGAAGTCCACAAAAACAATACTTTATTTACTTAAATGATTCGAACTTTCTATCTGAATAAAAGGAATGTAAAAGTGAATGACCGACATACTTGATATTGAATTCTCCTGTCTTCTTATACACAATAGCAAATATTTATGCTACACTGGTTTCATTGTACCTATCTTACTTGAGATATTACTAATGACCTTTGCGAACAATATTATCTTTAAACATTATTTCGAATGGGATACGTGAACTTCACATATGGGAAAGGTTTTCAGCTCTAAAACTGACATCTGCGAAATGCCGTCAAACTTTTTCAAATCCAAGAATTGACATTAAAGATTGACACATGAGAGGAGCTATGAATCCATGGCGTACTTCGGAATATCTTGTTCATTAAGCGAAAGATTTTCAGAGTATGTGATGAAAGCATAGAAATAAGTTTAAGTGCATTGGTTATTCGAACAACAATTCACACGAGAAAACACATTTCGAAGAATACATTCGATATGTGAGCTCTGACTTGATTTTCTGAAGAAAAATTTTTCTTATGAGATTTTAAATAGCATTTACGTCAGTTAAAAATATTCAGAGCGGACCCTGCTTACGTTTATCGGGTTCAGTAGGATCTTGGTTTCTGTTGAACAGCAGGTAACTTTTAAAATACAGCCTTTGCTTCTGGACAGCGAAGTGTGGATGAAGTAGTGTTCGCATATTAATGCAAAATTTGTTTTGAATTGACAAAAAAATGAACGAAAATGCATGTTTTGATGAACGGTGTTGAAGGAAGCATTGCCATGGTTAGCAAATAAAAGGAAGTTAAACAATTGACAATGAAAATTGAGTTTCGAAGTAATATACGATCATGTACGGTATATATACAAAGTAATATATCGTACCATATGGTAACAATTTTAACTGCAACATATACTGCATTAAAAGTAAACAAAAAGAGAATCGTAAATATTGTCCGGAAATCCGATTGAAAGTGCATGAGTTTGAAAATTTCACCGGAGAAAGATGAAGAACCTAAGATTATCGCGAGGTTTTTTTTTTTTTTTTGAGAAAAATGGAAACTGCTCTGGAAGAAGAAGGAAAAAAATCGAAAAATTAAACGAAATTTCCTAAGGAAATGAAAGTGAATTTTTTTCCCTCTATTATTATCCTTATTCTCTTACGAGTTTTTCCTTTGATTCCAAACTTTGGCGAAATAAAAGGAAAAACTTTCCGCGAAATCTCGGACGAGGATTTTGTGTTCAGATTTCATGTCGGACACTCGTAAAACATGCTGGGAACAATTTCAAACAATATTAAATTTCTTATGCCGACCATTCAACCTCTAACTCTGTCATATTTGGAAGAAATATAATAGCCGGACACCATTTGGAAGGCATAATATTAAGAAATGTGATTTAAAATTTAAATATAAACAAAAGAACATAATCACAGAATCTTCTTTTTTCCAATATTATTAAAAGAGGCATTTTTTCGTTAATATTTTTCAACTTCGAACATCAATTTTTAATTTTATATCGTCGCGAGAAAAAAAAGTGATTAACCAATAATTTAGCTAATAATGATTAATTTACAATTAACTCTTCTTCTCATATGATAAAAACTCGGAATACATTTTTTCGCCTTTAAGATGAAGTAATGCAATTTATATATTCATCTAAAAGATCTTCAGATTATACATCTTTTTATTTTACAGATTCCTGGTTGTATGAAATTGAATTCAAAAGTCTCGGACAAGACCTTAAAAATGTTATATTTAAGGCATCTGCAATTACGAATTTTTTTTTATCATCACTTAAATGGTGAATTGTCTGGAATACATATATTATTGTTGAATGATCGGTGTTAAAATATTAATGCTTTTTTTTTTCATCTTTTTATGAAAATCATGCTGTTAGAACGCAGAGATAGTCATATCAGATTTTTGAAAATTTCCTGACGTTTTGAACGTCTCATACGGTATGCAAGGTGGGTTTTTATCTCATGCATTTACACATATTTGTGCATTTGCGAGGAATTATTTGACTGTTACGTAAAAACAATGTGATGTTAAGAATTCGCATTATCATAAGGGGCGCTTGTGGTTTATGATAAAACGCGTTCAAAGGATGCCCCGTCGAAGAACCTCGCGATTGAGGCTTTACAGAAACGCAAAGGGTTGCAAGGTCTGCGAGTACGAACAGATCGCCAAATAAGAGACGGAAGATCTTTTATCATAGAAAAATTTGTCACGAATAGTTTACGATAATTTTTTGAGGCAGAGGCTAATTCGATTTTTACCGCAAAACCACGATTTTTTTCTTCTTTTTTTTTTTTTCCTGCGCTAATCACGCCGCGCTAACCATGTCGGATTTATTTTTGCGGCCGGCTTTTTCGATATTTGTCGTCTCCGGAGGATCGAATTATTTTCCGGCAGCAATTTGTATCTATCAGTGTAAACAGTTGATTGGGGAAAAAGTTCGAAATTTTGTTGACGCGGATAAAATCGAAACGAAATTAAGAGTTTCCATTAGGAACCGAGTAATTTTCCAAAAGTGAAATTTCCAATTACTTTTTGTGTCGGGCTCCGAAAATATTTTCTTGTCAGGTTTTTGAAACGGATAAAACGAGCGACTGATTAATCCATGAAGGCAATGTAAAAACATGAATCACCGCAGGATCATGGAAAACTGTAACAACAACAGTTTTCCACTTAAAAGAACTTATTGTTCCTGACTTCGTGAAATATCAATTGCAATATTTATATATAAATATATCTTTTTTTATTACTGAATTGTCTGAATGTAAAAAGAAAAAGAATTCATCGAAAAAGGGGATGAAAGTACCCTTGCCACGAACGCGACACGGTTTTGCACTTAATGTTTTATAGTTGCACGGATTTACTTTTTAAAAAAGTATATGCAACGTATACAATATGAGACTTATTAATAATATTTTTCAGTTTATACCATATACTTTAAGTGAGATTAATGTATAATTAGACCATCACCTTAGCCGATCTAAAGTTTCCCTTTTGATCTTTCATATTTAATTAATGTAGTAAAGTTAATTGAGAAGTTCAGCCTTTATGATTCAGGAAAACGTGATTTGATATTTCCCAGGCTCAAACTGAAATTTTGGCGATTTACCTAAGAATCGGTAAAAGGCCGAAAACGGTTCGTTCTGATGCCCGATTCAGGTGCAATATCGAATTTGCCATTTAAATTGAATAAGCGATTGAAAATTATTCATAACCAATAATCCCGTTTTTCCAATAAGTCCTATCACGAATAAATAACTCAGTGCAAGAGATACGTTTGGACTGGTTTTCAATCCCTAAATTTAGTTCTTAAATCGAAAATTATTGTCGACCGAGAAAAAAGATTGCGAGATTAAGCTATTTCCGATTAATATTTATTTCGGGCTAATAGTTTCGATCTTAGGTATTACATGTATAAGTAAAACTTACAAAAAAAAAAAAAATACGGTTTAAGCTCATATCTCATTAATTTGAATTAAAAATTTCTCCTAAGCCACAATATTCATTTTTTTCTCGGTTCGATTGCTTTTGGCGAAACTTCTATTTTTCGTCCCTAATAAGTTTTTGCATTTCATACATTCTTTAATAAAATATTATAAGCTACGGTTTTTGGATAATTAGGACCTATAAAAGTCTTTAAAATCAATATTTTTTTTTCCACAGTAAAAATCTTTATCGACTAAATATTTTTGCTCCCTCTTCTGGAACAGAGGATGACGAATCTTGCGTTCAGTAAAATACATCCAAAATGCATTTGTCTCCGAAGTTTGATACAAACAATGAGGATAATACAATAATATATTTGTATATGTCGAAACCGAGACTCTGACTTTTAGCATATGTTTTCCATCATTGAAGATCCTACAAAATATAATTTAAAAAAAATCAAATTTCAAGATTCAATTTAAAATTTTTCCAGTCTTTTTATGAATTTTCCGTGCATCGAACTACGAATGACTCTTATTGTTTTTTCGTAGCCTTTTACTTTATCCCGAAAGAAATTTTAACCCTAGTCACTGTTTGAATGTTCATATATGAAAATTTGAATATTTACCATTTATCATGATTTCTGAAGTTTTCGTTCAATGTAAAAATTTTTTTCTCTGAAATGTCCTTTTACAAAAATTTTTCTGCATATCTTTATCTATTTTCTTTGCTTACTTATTTTCATCTGCAAATATTAAAATAATACATTTTTTGAAACCTAAATATCAATGGATCCTTTTACAGAATCTGCTAATTAAATGTTTGAGAAAACTCAAATCGATTATTTAATCAATAATCGGTTTTTTTTTCAAGAAAGGAGGAATAAATGGCCGTCGAAAATTTGAGGACGTCTTTCACATTTTGACGGAAAATATGGATCAAAATATTTAAATTGAAAAGCGGGAGAAGAAAAGAACTCGATTAGAGAAAGTCAAAAGGAATGTAAATCATTCGTGAAAGAACTTGAGTTCTTAACGATGGAAATAATATATGACATGAAAAAGATATTTTCGGCAGTAATATTTTCAGAGGAAAGTCCACTACAATTCAAATACGCTTTAGCTTTTATATATTGACTGATTTAAATCCCGGCGGTTATATAAAAGAAAAGATGTGGAATACGGGAAAATTTCTCGGATGTAAACATTTTTAATGATGTAAATATCATTTTATATTTATATATTTTCACCATCGAGAGCAATCCCTCATTTACTATTTGGAATTCGTAACAGTATTTCGAGTATTAAATTTTAATACTGAAATCTCAGGTTATATTTATATTCCCTTCTTGAAGCAGAATAAAAAAAAAAAATCCGTTTGCTAAATAAACCAATATCCATTACGATGCAAAATATTGTCTAATTTACAAACATATAATTATCACTCCTTTATTATTGCATTGATATTAACGTTATTAAATATTATTAACTGCGAGTTAGATCCGTGCTTCGATAACTATTAGCAATTATTGGAGAAAATTTAAGTACATTGTTTTAATGCAAATACATTTAATAGTTGCTAATTATTTTTCATTTTATATTTCAAAACGTGAACCATCCCAACAATATTGCTTCATCGTGTAAATACCCAAAATGAAGTAACAAATTGAATAATATTCTTGTGCAGCGATACTTTCACTGTTCGATTTGCCTTTCTCTACTAAGTTTTTGTATTATGTACTGTATATCGCAATACATCACAGAATTCCTTTCTGCTTACATATAATTTCCTTTTCATTTCAGGTAAGTCAGCATTCAGTTGTCAGTAAATATGATATTACTTTTGAATACGTCTAAAAGGCGATTTACCCTAAACAGTTGAAACTCGATATTAATGACTTGTAAGTTTAAGCATCATTTTTCTCAATATATAAAAATCCTGAGCTTTGATTTCAGAGTAAATTTTGTTTGAAACTAATCTAAGAAAAAGTGGTTTTTATTTGAAAATATACTTTTTCATCGTTTCAATAGCATCGAAAATGAGGAAAAAATATTTACTAATTTTTTTTCAGATTGATATGTTAATGAACTTAATATTTCAAGAAACCTATTTAACAGTATGTTGATTTAACGAATGGTTGCTTGAACCATCTTCAAGCTTGAAGAGAATTGGTTTGAAAAATTAGTTTGGAACTGTTATTTTTTTACTTATTCAATTATTAATTAACATGAATAAAAAAAAGCTCAGATTTGGATAAAATATTTAAATAAATAATATATAAAGAATTAAAAACATTTAACATTTTTTAATCAAATTTTTTAATTAATTTGTTTTAGTTGTTTTTCAAACATTTATTTTTATTATGGGGTCTTTTCCTATTTGTTTTGATTATAAAAGCAGTTCCTGCGGACAGATCAAATGCATGCAAGGACTCCGACTAAATTTCATTCAAATGATGTAATTTTATACAGACATCAAAAAAGGGTATAAAGTGAGTCAAAAAAAAATACCTTAACTTTAAAATAAAAACAATCAATTTTGCATCAGTAAAAGTAATAACAGGAATCAATAATAAAGTTACAAATTAATATTTTTTAAAACATAGATAACAAATTTAACAAAACATAGTTGTGTGCAATTTTTTTAAATAGGTTATATACTTACTATACTTTGTTGTTAACAAAATTTCGCTTTCTAATTACACGTGGAAAATTGGGGCTTCAGATTGTTAATTTTATACGAGAAAGAATCCTAATATCTTGAGAAATAGTTTAACAGATTTTAATTAATATCTAGAGTTGGGATAATTAGTTCAGCTAGTTTTTGTGATGTAATGAATGACTGCCTATAAGTGTAACTAAACTAGTAAGCCAGACAATAATATTAAATTAAATTTTTTTGGTCCGTATATTTCGCCTGTTAATTCTTTCAATGGTATTACCCATTCAGCCATTGATAATTATGATGCATATTTTACAGCGATGTTATATGACGAAAATATAATTCGTTAATAATATTAATAAAAAATATATATATGTGTATATTCATATTAGCGGAGTTTTTTATCTTTAAGGCTTTTAATCTATTACTCTTAGGAAATATTGGTGATTTTTTGGTGGTAATATGTATGGTATTATAATGGAGGAAGCTATTTTAAAAGGCGAAAAAAAATGAGGAAAAAAGCATTTCTGTAAAAAATATTATAAATTTCTTTCTATAAGTGATATTTTATTTATATTTATATTATTTTTTCATACCTATTCGTTAAATATAATTTGTAATTATGACATTTTGTGAGTTATAATTGAAGCTACACAATTCTAATTTTATCCCGAGTTCCAGTCGAGCAGCATATAAAAGTTGACAAAAATTTTTTCAATTTTTAAAAGTCAATTGCCATTAATTTATGTGTAGTGGAGAAAAATTTATTTCATTTATTTAATAATCTAATAAGCCCTTTATTGGATTAAGATTCATATTCACATTGTTACTGAATTATTTCAAATAAAAAGGTCACAGCTTAAAAAATAAAACTTATTTATTTAAAGAAAAATCATAGATAATTTGTCCTTAAAAATGGATAAAAATTACGTCTGTGAAAGTCTGAAATTATGAGCAAATTAATAACCGCACTTTATGGTTGCTTAATTTTGCATTAATTTTATTTTTAGAGATCTAGGTTAGAATCAATAATGAATTCCGAAATCTCAATTCCACGGCACTGTCCGGATCACGTGCAGCTGATAGATCGTCAATTACACCGTAGCAGTTTTGCTGAAATGATAGAGCAAAAATCTTTTACCAACATTAATAACCGGACAGTTCTACGGATAATCCTGCAATTTTTTTTTTCATCTAGAATTAAAAAAAAAACTCTATCAAGGCATTATCTTTGTAATCAGAAAAATGAACTTCTGTAGAAACCTCTTTCAAGGATGATATGTAGTTGTGCAAGCCAAATAATTGAGGGAGACCACGCAAATGAATCCATTACAAGGGCTCGTTGCCATAAATTTTGAAATGCTCTTCGCATAACTTGATAGATCCGAAATGTCATCATCATCATTATCATGTTTTCGATGGGAAACCATATAAAGTAACTGATTATGTTGAAAATGAGAATCAAGTTGATAGCCGAAATATTCATGATTCACGGCTGCTGCATGGACTTACGGAGTTAGGGCATCAAAATGGTGTATATTTTGAAAGGCAATTTCATCTTCGTCATTCGCGAGTCGATTATTATCTAAATATTGTTCACGGATTGAAATATTACACATATAAGAAGAGCTGATCTTGAAATGAAGCAGCAAGCGGACTTGGACAAATTTCGACCACTTTTCGCAGGAATATCGACAAAAGCGTCGAATGCTCGGAAGAAAAATGTCTTCGAATGAAGTTTTGTGTCTAATCATTTTTCCCAAGCAGTCGACCTTTATAAATGTACTGATAATGATGAATAGATAAATAATAAAACCTAGGAATTACTATATAAAATTGAAGTGCTTGCCGAGAATTGGGAGGTGGTGTGCAGAAATTTATCAAGTTGAATAAAGCGTTTAAAGTCCGACCAAATTTTGACATCTGTTTTTTTGGGCATTCACAAACAGTCTGTATCATTAAGAAATTTAGTGTCATTTTTAGGATAATATAAGTGGTTCGTTGTGTACGTTAGAAATGATGACTATCACTGAACAAGTTTGTAAGAAAAGGGCAATCATTATTACAAAGGCTTTATCCGTATCGTGATTTAATTATTTTCGTTATGTGATTTCTCCTGAGATTTCAAACATAATTAAAACACTTCAGATTTGATGGGTTAACGATGTTTCACATTATATTTTCCTGTTTTCAATATGTTACGTGTATCGAATGATAGGAAAGGTAGCCCAATCAAGAATCGATAATACATCTATAAAATGATTTAATTCTTTTTCTTTTCACTTTTACTTTCTACATATCTCGTTTCTTAACCTAATGCTTCCGATTAAGATAAAATAGTTTGCCTCGTACATTTCATTTACATCTATTAGTAGTGCAACTTTGTTATTTTGTCTAAAAACTTTTGTTGCTCCTCTTATTGTAATTTTGCCTTTATGTAACAATTACATCGTGAGAAACGAAAGTTTTATTTTATTGTTGATAGCATTAACAAATCGAAACGAGACATAATTGTCCGCTTTTTTAAAAATATTTGTGCGATATAATTTTTCGATATGCAACTGATTAAAACGATTTTGGTTTTGTGAAATAATCAATTGGCAGCTACCAAGTATTGTCTCACCAAACTTTAATTAAATATGAGAATTTGCAGTTCAATCCATTAGATCATCTTATTTCTCTCCTGCCCTACTCTCTGTGGTTTGATGCGACTATACATGGCACAGTTAACATTTCGGTATGATTAAGCAAATTTAAAACACATTTTAAACGCAAAAGTCATGCCAAAATTTGTAAATTTTTTAATAAATCCGAATAAAAAAGCTTTATGAAATTACAACAATCAATGAGGAATCGGCCTATTATCATATAACTGGTAAACCATTTACTCTTCAATCTTTGAAGGCTAACACGTTAGCTTTTAAATAATGTCTCTAATTCATTTTGTCCTCAGCACAAGTAACTCTTTAGATACTAAGGCTGAAGATATTTTATGATGTTCATAAAACGAAAATAAAAATTCGTTAATGTTGGTATTACATTTTTATTATTTGCCATTTCGATTTTTTGGTAGCAGAATAAAAGCAAATATTAGGATCTTCCCTAATTTATATATTAAATCTTCATTTGACCTTAACAACTAATCTTGATAGTGTTCCAACAAAATTCTGCGTGTTCGAAAAAGATAACCAACATTCTCTGCGGGAAGTTTAAAATTGTTAATCATTCAGTTACGTGGAGAATTTCATCTAGGCAACTTTGTCTTTCGGGAAAAAGATCAACACTCATGAAAATGTCAATGCCGGATGAAAAGGATAAATTCGAGATTTAAAATTTAATTTCATATCCCAGTGTTAGCATTTTTTCTGTTCTAAAAAAATTATCCAAAGATCAGATACATGTATAATGAGTATCTCAAATAAAAATTTGAATTTTTGATGCGTCTAATTCGCATGATAAAGAAATATTAAACTAGGAAAAATTATTTGAGAATGGAATGCAAACCTAGGATTTTTCCAGATGAACCAAATATATTTGCGAGGAAACACACTAGAAAATATTTTCCCACTTCACCGAAATATATTCTTATTGAAAATTTCAGATTTTTGCATCTGCTGGATTAGGAAAAGTATGCTCTTCCACGGAAATGAAATTTTCATGTATGTATGTATGTTGTGAAAGTTCCAGAAAAAAGTGAAAAAAAAATATTTTTTTAGGTTTTCCGAATATTTTTTAATGATATAATTCATCAGAGATTGTGAAAACGATTGGCTTTAATCAAAGGGATTTCCATTTAATCTTTGGCTTGTTAGATGAATAATTTGGTTAACGAATTCGAAAAATATCTGGATATAACATCTCGAAACGCTTGACCAGTGATAAAAACCGATAAGGTTTCTTTTACCTCTTATATTATTAACATTTTCAGTGAATCATACAAAATTGTCAATTGGATAAAATTTGATCTGCCTCACCATTTCCTTGTTTTTCTTTCTGTCATTATATATAAATGAGAGTGAGTTACGGTTCTTTCAGAAGTGTAGTGGCAAACAATTGTAGTTGTTCGCCGAAAAAAAGGGCGGATTTTCTCTTCTACATTTACCAGTAAAGAAATTCCATAGAAGGCAGAGGCGGAAAATGAACATCTCGGGATTCGGGATATGCCAAATGAAAGGCGAAAGGATGAAAGGATTCTAAAATAGGATCAAACAATGAAAACGGAAATCATTAAATTTTCGTTTCAATCAAAATCTCAATTGAGAGGTCCACTTTTCAGTCGTCTTGGTAACCACACGTTCTTCTGGTCAAAAACTTTTAATTAGATTTTGAATTGTGTTGAAATTCTTAATTGGATTGTGTTCAAAATAAAAGAATACTCAAAGACTCAAAGTTTTTAAAGTAAAGATTAAGATTCATATTTCATTTTTTTAACAGGAGCACATTTCCCGTTTAAAATTGGTAATGAATGTTAATTTTCGATGCATAATTTCCAGTCCATATTATAATAGCAATCAACTTGTGATTCCTTGGCGAAACTGAGAGCAATCGATGAATTTAAATCTAGGTTATATTTGATACAGGACCTCCATTATCAGTGAGAATTTAATTCGATGACATCATTCAGACTTCCCAAAGACAGAGACAGAGTTAAAAAGCGCAATAGGAATATAATTTTCTTTATTAAAAGCTTATTTTTTTCTGTTAAAAATATAAAGAGTTAATTTTTATATAGAAAAATTTTTTAAGGAAAATAATTTTCTGTAATGAAAATAAAAATGATTTTTGTTAGCTTAAACGGAATTTTTCATTCGCGCAACAAAAAAAAAAAAGAAAATATAATTTTCAATCTTTTACGCTGATTTTTTTATTATATCCAAGATCGTTACTTTTGTTTCTGAGACTGGTTTCATCCATTAGTCGTTTATGTGTGGTGCATTATCAATCACTGATCATGTATCCCATTAATCGCAAAACGTGAAACAATGCTTCCGATACGAACCTTCTTAGTTTCGGCCGTGAGGCAAAGCATTATGTGCAAATGGATGATCTCAGAGTAATTTTGATCAATACCTACGGCCATTTGGTATCATTCTTTAAAATAGTTTCAGTCGGTTTCTGTCACTGTTAAGCGCATTACTCTATCGAAAATCTCGCCAAAATGTTGTCGACCAAGCGTGATCCTCTCCGTGTTAAGCTCATTCCAAACTGCCAAAACTGCAAGGCACTTTCTCCTGCAAAACTGCACGCTTCCCCTTATCCCCGATGCAAAGAATGGAAAGGTCGACACCCAAATTTTTTTATCAGGTTTGGAAAGGAGATGCTTTCGAAGACTGATGGCGAGCAATTAACTTTTTTTTGGGGAATGAATTTGTAATGTTTCACCGCATCGGTTGAAATGTCACGATTCTATCTTAACAATCTCATTGCGTCGAATGAAAAGAGACGTTTGTCCAGAAGAAAAACTACGGATATAACATCACGGCCGGCGATCGTTCGATTGCAGTTGTCGTCCACTGCAAAGGGTGCCAACTCAATTTGTACCTTGCCGATAGCAATTAAAAACGCCCTACTAAAAATACCAATTAATAAACCTGACATTTTTCTGCTTTTCCCGCGGAATCCGAGGACGTTGATTACATTCCCGTTGGTGGTTGGAATTGGAACCGGAGGAATAAAAATTCTTTGTCGATTTATGGCCGAGCATATACAGATCGCCCTGGCAATAAACAAATCTGAAATTCCTATATTGCTATTGATAGTTTACGAAAGTTCGGAAAAGCGCATTATGCAAGAAGTGACTGGAAGCATTTGATTTCTGGCAAAATCATTCGACTGTATTTGGACGATCATTAATTAATTGCCTTTTCCTTTTTACAGAATGATAAAAACATACATGTAAAATCTTTTAACAGCAGCTTTAATCTGATCGGTCAAAGAGGGCTAAAAATTTTTTTCGCCGGTGCTGAAATCTCTCCAATTATGCATCACGGATATCGGGATTAGACGAACACAATATTTACAAAAACCTTAACAAATTTCTCATACAATAAGAATCTGATTCACTGTTTGTGAACGACGATTGTCTTCAGCTCAATTGTAAGCTCGAGAGAAGTTGTCTCTTATATTTTTCCTCTTCGTTCCTCGCTTTTTTGTTTCTGTTGAAAATTTCTAGCCATCTTTACAAAGGATTGAATTTTGAAGATCTTTATATTTTCAGTTCTCTTCCATTCTTCTTATATACTTCAACCATCTCGTAATTTTTTGTTTTGACAAGCAATCTTCATCGTTGCCATGACTCCTGGCGCGTATCTTATATTTTATTCTAACATTGCTTTCCGAATTGATTGTAATATTAGCTAAGCCATTAAAATAAACGTTAAACACGTCTCCGTTTTTCTCCTGAAAGAAAGAAATGAAGCATTACGGTATTCAAAGCATTTTTTTTTTTTTAATACCAGATGATAATTTAGAGGTGGCTGTCAGGAAACGGGCTTTTTGCATAATCACCATTGTCATCAAACGGAATGTTAAAATGGGTTGGACTTAAAAGTCGAGGTGTATGAATAATATATAATGATTTAGCAAGGAAGTATAATGTGAGGTAAAATGACACGTCTTGCTCCTAATGGTTGATTGCTTTTAGCTTAAGGTCCGCGATATGGAAAAAATGTTAACATTTCACCAAACGAATCCCCATACATTCTTCTCCATAAAAAGAATAACCGAATTGCATCCTAATATCACATTAGCCGGTTTGCAAAAACCTTTTTTGTAATTATAATTGTTCGTAATGTAAAAGCATTAATTTTTTTTCATTTGCCGACACAATTTTGTTGCATTTTCAGGTATTGGTTTTGAAACTGCAACTTAAAAAAAATTTTTTTTCTTTTATAAAATCAGGAAAAGTTTTTTTTTATTATCTAATTAATTTAAATTTTATTAGTTGTTTGGTAATAAGCGTAGGTTGAGTTCAATCTAACGTTGGACACAATTTTGTATCAATAGACCTGTCAATTGCAACATATGAAACGGGGCTGATCAGAACTCTTTCTTATTGCGTTTTTTTTGGATTAAAATGCATATTTAGATCTCCGAAAATATTTAATGTTAACTAATATGACTTATAGGAAATCGTTTACAGAATAAAAGATCTTTAATTTTTCTTAAAAATTCAGATTTTTTATTCAAGAGCCGATGGATTTTCGAAAAGATGATCCCATTTTCCTTGCGGGATATTCTATGTTTTTTGTGCTGCATTGAATTTGTATCTACGGAAAAATTTTCTTAATATCGTCTCGGGCAATTTGTCACAAAATGGATCCGATTTCAAATATCGATGAGGGAATATTTTTTCCTTTTCCCAATACCGTCTTCAACAGCGATAACCTTTCTGGAGGATATAGTTCATAATAATATACGAAAAAGAAACATGGTCGACATCTAAAACAGGGCAATCATCAAATCCCTTGCCGTTTGGGGACTTTAATGATTCTATTTTGTGTCAGTAAAATGCCGTAAACCTAAGGTTTATTGGAAAACGTTCAAGCTTCCGTATCTAAACGGATTTATTTATTAGCTTTATTTTACAATTATTTTATTACATTTCATCTACAGATAATTTTTTCCAAGTCGAAAAAATAATTTTTTCCACTTTACAATGACAAAAAATATTTTGGAAATGTTTGAAATATGAGTTTCTCACCGGACATGTAAGAAAAATAAAAGTAAAAAATTGAGCAACGTTCTCAGTGGTTTTCATAAACTTTTTCTTACGTATGGAAGACATGTTTTTTTTCTTCAGCCTTTTCTTACATAACGAATCTATTTTTATTTAGTATTGTAATACATACATAAGGTATTTATTGTGTAATCTTTGGTTTTCGTTTTCATTGTCTGCGAAGGTAATAGAGATCGACAAAGTCGCTTCCCACGTTGTGTATATGAATATGTGAAAAATTACTGACGTTCTCGCCTTAGATGTAAAAATTCAAAAAAGAAAAAAGGAACTGGCATTGACGATCAAAATGAACAGTTAATTTTCTAAGTTTTATTAAGTTTATATTAAAATCAAAAAATGAAAAAAAAAAAAAAATAAGCTGAGGAAGTACAACGTAAGAAAAAAAATTTAATAAAACTACATCAGCGAGAGCTTTAAGCCCGGAAATTTTAACATAAGATTTGAGAAGTAATTCTTCACGACTATGCTAAAATAATAACAAGTAATTTTCCTTTACGGTTACGCTAATAAGAAAGGAAAATCGAAAACGAAAGTAATCTTGAGGCATTCACTTCGAATATTCGTGATCACATATTCGCTCGCAAAAATGTACAAATATTTGAAAACATATAAAACAACTAAACACATCGAACGTTTATTTAAGTTTTGTGTAAGTCGCAGATCGAATGACAAATTCATTTATCGATTTTGAACAATTCATTAAACCAATCGGGACCTCTTGGTTTTTTAGGTATTCGTTCGCGTAAATATATGTTTTACTGCGATTCGTTTTTGATTGCCTGTTATTCAAAATGCCATTATCTTGACCGCGTGAAATATTTTTCGTTTTCGAGGTGAATTGTTTTTGTTTTAACGCAGTCCGCGAATCCTGTAGGAAATATGAAGAAAGTTAAAATATCAAAATAATTCTTTTTCCCCGCTCCGCGAACTATTACGCGGCATTTTCAACGTTGTCTTCTTCAGGTAACAAAGTTTTTTACGTTTTGAAAGTTTTTTCTTTTATGTAACGGCGGTTTTCGTTGCCTTTCACGTTCGCCATTCGCCTTGGTTTTGCAGTTATTTGGTATTGCGATCGTGATTCGATGCCCGAAATCAATGATCTTTTACCATGAGGTGAAATGTTACAGTTCGATGCTCGGATTCAACCTTTTACGCGAATCGTTTGGGCTTTTCGCAACGTTTCCGATGAACCCGAATATTGAGGACGACACAAACCGATGCGAAACGCCGATGCGTTGACATTTTTGCATAATTTTCGATTGAAAATCCTGTTCAAATGATAACTGCAAGAAAAGTTACCAAAACAAATCGTACGAGGGGGAAAGGTAAAAATGTTCTTAAAGCGACCACATCTTGGGCCTTCTAAAGAAAATATTAATATGCCACAATTGATGTAATAAATAATTCCAAACAGTATGACTGTGCATTCCAATACCAGTCGTTTATAGTTAAGGAGTAGAGAAACCGTTTGAAAATATTTACAAGTACTGTAATTAAGAAACAAAATATGCATTTCCAGTAATATTATCCAAGGTAACTATTATTTTTTTTCTTAAACCGTTCACAATCTGTCTTATAATATATGGTTTTAGTCTCTGTGTCAAGGCTCTTCTCTTGAGGCATTTTTAGATTTGCGTAATGCATTGCATGAATTCTCTCATTTTTTTTCTCTGTTAATTAAATATCACTAAATATTTGGTTAATATATGGTTTTATACAAAAACTTTAAACGCTTATACGCTTGCAAAGATTTTGGATATAAATCGACGAGGTTAATCCTCGATGCATTCCCTGCTTGTGTAAGTTATGAAATTTTTTGTAACCGGCTGAAAAAGCTGCATTAAAAACATTTAACAAGGAATAAAGCTTTCCATATGGCATTAATTTTTCTTGTTCGCATAATTTTGCTTTTTGCTTGAATTTCGAGCGTTGTGCAAAAATGATTTTAATTAATTTTTAAATGTTGAGATTGAAACGTAATGGAAGCAAATTATCAAGCAAAACGATTCGAGCCTGTAAAGAGCTTTTCCAGTGAAGCAGTTTTACTAACTGTCAATTTAACTTTACTTTAAATACTGGAAAATTCATCATATTCATCACTTTCATGTAATCCCTTTTCTTACCGTTAAATAATTGGGGCAATATTTCTTACGTCTAATAACAAATTACCTACTCGCTTAAATTATTTAAATCGTATACAAAATATGTTTTTTTTGGAGCTCATTTGAAGGGAAAATAATGCTGTGATAAAGATAGAATTTAGCTTATAAAGTTTTTTCGCGTCTCCATTAGGTTTCCAATCACGTCGCTGGCTTTGTAAGAATTATTACGGAATTTTCGGGGTTTTAAAAAAAGCAATTTCAGATTTCAAAATTAATCATTTAAAACAAAAATTAAATGATTGCTGTGATGGACCACGCGAACTTTACCCTGTTTCTCCACCTTAGAAAGCCCATCAAAAGTAGTTATAATGATCTTCAGGCGAATAAAAAATTGATATTTTCTGATACAGTTTTTTTTCTCATACCAAAAAGTTTGATTTTGTCTCTAAATACATTTGGATTCCATTTCCTGCTAGTTTTCCCTGTACCACTCGTGTTTTCGATCCGAAAAAAAATTTCTTTTAAAATGGATAGCACACAATAATATCGAAGGTCTTTTACTAACATTTCGCTTTTTGTGTAGAAGAAAATTGGGTTATTCAGATTTTTTGGGTCGTGTTTTTTTTTTTTTTCCTTTTCCATCTTGAATATTTGAATCTGGATGTAAAGGCACAGTTTTTGGCTGTTTATTCAATTTCAGTATCGTTCAAGAAATGTAGTTGACGATGATAATATCAAAGAGAAATTGTGAACCATTGACATCAAAGAATTTTTTTTTAGCCACATACATTTTCTTATTAAATAAAAGATTAAAATATCAATCAAAGATCGATTCTCGAAATACGTTCCAACAGTATAGCGCTTAGTGTTAATCATTTAATAAGCGTTATTTCCAATAACTATCAATATATTTTGTTAAATAATAACATGATTTTTTCTTAACGTAAAAATCGTATTCATATAATGTAATACTTAAAAAAAAATTTTTTTTAGAACTTAAAAAACCGGTACTGATGTAATAAATATTGAAATATCAAAGTTAAAATGCTGCACCTATATTTATTCCTCGTTAAGGTATTTTTCGTGACCAGTTGGTAACGTTTTCCTTTTGCATGTTATCTAAAAAATTGTTAGCTTTTTTATCTTTATTATCCCCTTGCTTTAGATACAGTTAATTTACAGAATTTTTCTGGTCCTTCGGAGATTTTGAAGGTGGAAAATAAAAGTTACATTTCAAGCTGATTTAATTCTAACTTCAAAGTGACGAAATGCATGGCTTGTGGAAATTTTATTTTTATTGTCGTTACCAGACTGAGAAAGGCACCATCCAAATTTCCCGTACTTCTAGGCTCAGATAACTGGGTTGAAAGTCAATCAATCCGTTGGGCAAGACTTCGTTCTCTTAGGTGAATTCAGTGGGAATTTTGAGGTTATTTAAAAATAGTGCGCTACTTACAATAAATACGAATGTTTTTAAGGTGGCTTCTATTATTGCATCTATGAAAATGAATGCTATTTCGCTTGTCCTCAGGTTTGAGAGTCACAATTTCTTTTGTATACAGCCCCAATTAAAAACAAGCATTGGCGTAGAGAAGCACTAAAGAACTAGAAGAAGTGCTAGAAGAAATGTGGTTTTAAGAGGATTTCGAATTAGCGTTGGTTGATGGTCGAAAAATCTACAACTTTCAATATTTTCGATGCGGATCATAATTTGCCGTTCATTTTATTATCCCAGCCATCGTTCGAAAGGAGGAGACGTCCCGTAGGAAAAATAAAATTGAAAAATGGTTTTTTCCAATTTGCTACCCCGAATCTAACCCATATATCTGAAAACCTTTGAGACTGAGGGGCCCTTGGGAATGAAAATCCCTGCATTAAAGAACACGGATATCAATTATTATCTCTGTGTCAATCCATTCGAGCGACTTTTTGCCATCTTTCTGTTTAATGATTTAATTCAGAAAAATCTTTTTTCTTGCTTTTCACGTTAGGCTTTTAAATTCGTTTTCTTTTATTATGGAAATATGCATTGAAGTATTTGCTGAAAAAATATTTCAACTGCCTGCCGCTTTTATAATTTTCACTTCAAATCTTACTTCGATTCTAAATGAAAGAGAAAGAGAAATAACCTAAGACAAATCCTAAATCCGCGGAATAATTTGCCATCTTCAGATTTACAAAAAGTTTGCCTATGCAGACAAAAAGAATGGCAATCCAGACTTTGAAAATAGTTTAAAACTTAACTTTATTTCGGTAATATTTTTAAATTTTGTTACAATTTTCAAAAGTTTGCAATCTTCTCGCATTAAAAAATTAATTTTCTCTCGTAATTTCATTCAGATTGCATAGAATTGTATAAAATGAAGAATTGTATTGCCTTCGGCTAAAGTTTCTCATTTTTATGGCATTCTTTTCTTTCATGCTGAGTGATTGTCAACCCGAAGGAACTGGATTTTACCAAGGATAAACAGTTAATCCAAAAAAAACTGAAAAAATTCTTGTAGGATAAGAAAGCGGTTTTCCCACAGAAATCTCTTTTTTCTCTCTCGCTCTCAAATCTTTAAAGGTTATGCTCTATGATACATAACAAAAATTTCTTTACTCAAAATCCATTTATAAAAATTTCATATATTTGGCAGATCATTTAAAACTGACAGTCGAAATCTACGGTCGGAATGAATGTAAAAGCAATGAAACTTTAGACTCAAAAAATTCATCGATATCAATATAAGTAAAAGAGATAAAAAATTGAAGAACTTTTCAAACTTTCACACAGTTTAGTGAGATATGAGCGCTTCGCTTCGTTCTTCTTCCTAAATTACTTCGGAAATCGAAAAATGATTTTTTTCGTTAAATTTTGTTGTTGACATTTATAAAGTAGCTTTTTTGCACCGAAAATGGCAAGAGGAAACATTTCATTTGTCTTCGTTATTTTCAAATTACCTTTAAGATCTTCCGCTTTGAAAATATTTATAATAAAATTTAATGTCAAAGGTGTTCAATCATAAATAAAGGCAAGACCTGACATGCACACGCATTTTGAATTTATAACGTATAACTTATATGATATTATTATACAGTATACGGAATAATCGCGAATCGAAACCTTAAAATATAAATGAAAAACAGTTATCATATATAATTTCAGAGGTTAGGATTTGTTTCCATCTGATTTTACATTTTAAGATTATTCTCCAAGCCACTTTCCAAAATCATTTTCTTTAAATTCAGATGACATTTAAAAAGTTGAATTACGTATAAGTGTATGCGTATATATATATATAATATTCAAATGGAGTAATTGAATAATAAAAGTTATGACTGGATCTACATATCTTTCATAAAAAAAATTTAAGGAATCGCCGGTTGATTCATACGCAAATTTTTTCCCTTTAAATTGCGTCCCATGTGCTTTCTCGATTCCCAATTTTTAGAGTAAACATTGAAAATAATTATTTTCATTCATAAAACCATTGCGATGGATAATTAATTAAACATTAAATAATTATTAAATTAAATTTCACGACAATTAAATCATGAAAAATAATTAAATTTTAACCGATAAATAATACAAATGAAAATGAAAATTTTTAATTGTAAAATTTTCACACAAAACACAATTTTCATGAATGATAAATGATTTTCGGCTAAAGCCTCGACGAGCATCGTATTGCATCTACATTCTAAGTCATGATTATATTGTTATATTACATGCAAGTTTCGAAAACTTAAATAGTTAAATAACTTAATGGTAGGCACGTTAAAATTGCTTAAATAAGTAAAAATCTGCAAAGAAGGAAGGCAGCAATTTTCTTGGTTTGGTCTAAAAGTTTACCAGATTGGTTTAATGGGGGTCTCTACTTGCCCGATTGCTTACATTTCTCCTTTTGCTTTTCGAACCCATTTTTCTTTTTAAAAAGTCATCAGGTTCTTACGCAAAATACGTTTCTGAGATGTATTTTCTTAATATTCTCATATCCCCGCTGGAGTGTTTTGCGTCTGCCTCTCGGTTGACTTATATTTAAGTATGACGTTGTCACAGGGCATAATTTTTGTAAATATCACTGTATAAATTAGCATTTTGAGTCCCAGACAAGGCGGAAATTTTCACTTTACACAATCATTGTACGTAATGAGGCCCGGATACTCACTGTAGCCTCGGTGGAAATGTCACCGGGAAAAATAATTCAACGACGAAAAGCACAGAGTTCAGAACGCTAAGAAATATGAAAAGAAAAAGAGAGATTCGAATTTATTTCTTTCTGGAAAAAGTTTTAAAAAATCTTTTTATAGCTTCTGAAACGAATCCATCATTATATGAACTGAATATTTGCTGTTTTATAATTTCACTACGATTTTATGTAATTAGACTCCGAGAGCAAGAGAACTGCGCTTCCTGTGACATTAATTCATCAGTCTCCACTTCGAAACCTTTTGTTTGAAGGAACTACTTCTGATCGCAGGATCATTGCACATTGCCCGTTTTCATCCCTTTCATGGCTTCAATTCTTCTGGTTGCTACACAATGACGCAATGTCGATCTGGAGCCGCACCCATCCAGTTGCAGGCTCAACAATAATTTTAAAATGTGGGATCACGATATTTGTTTTTGGGCGATTTTCGTGAAAATATGTTTTATTCCCGGTCCAAAATCGATTCCGTAACGTGAGGATGGGAGCCAGTAGTAGACCGTCTTCGTGGGCGACGAGGTATAATTCCAGTAAAAAACCTTCCGGATTATTTCCCTTCTTTCCAACGTCCCGAAGTTTACATTTCTTTTTAATATTTCGACGATTCTTCCGACATGAAAGGTACGATTTTAGAACATTAGACAACATGGAAAGGAGGAAGAAAAGTAAAAAAGAGAATGGTTGGACAAAAGATAATTGTTACTGGATTTATTGAGGCAGGAAAATGTTTATTTTAATACGATTGAAATCACGTTCCAGTGTTAAAGCGAAGTTCTCACGATGTGACCCTTTGACATGGATCACTCCGTTCGCGAAGTAGCGGATCGCTTTAACTTTTTACTGTAATAATGCACGATTGGAAGATCGAAAAAGAATCCGAAACATAATTTGTGATTTTTGTAGGAAGATATCAAAACGGTTTTGCATTGTGTGTGCCATTTCGAGTTGTTAGCAAAACTGAACTCGCTCCTGAATTTTACCTTTTTCCTCGATTCGAATGCTTTCCACCCATGTAAAATTGAATTACGAAACGGAATTAGCGAATTTGTTTGAAAAATTTTGTTTATAGCATTAAAAGTCTTCGTTTCGACAAATTAGGTAAAAGTGTCCCGGTTTCATTATAATTAAATAATATGAAATTATATCCATATTGGTCAAGTTTTGAATATTCTTTAATTAAATCGTGAAAAGTATTATTTTGAAATAAATTTTTTAGAAGCGGTCCTAAAGTGATTGGCCAGTTGCTTAAAAATCAATCCGTCAGAATATATAGGTCAGTAAAAATTTTTTACTATACGATTATCCGGGCACTACATGAATAGGTATTTATGGAAATCGGGAACCTTATGATTTTATACATGAAGACCGTTTTAAGGCGACCCTTAATTGGTAATTTTAATTACAAGGGCCATGTAATGTCTTCTTGCCTTTTTACTTCATCGTTCTAATACGAATTGTACCTACGGACAACTTTTCATATTTGAAAAACCTGCCCTTTTTAATCTCTTTTAGGGTTTTCCTTTCGCTTCCCACGAATGCAGTCATTCGGACGATGTTCTGATGTTTAAAAGCAAGGAAAATTATTCATTATTAATCAGAATCAATTTCATACCGCATTACCGGGCCTTGTATTTAGCTTTAACCCGTTAAGAAAGTATCAGAATTTCAAGAGATTTTTGAAAAGCGTCGAGACAGGATTAACGGAAAAACGTAATCTGTATTGACAAGCTGAAAGGGAAACGCCCCGTCGGTGAAGCATAAAAAGGGCTTCAACTTGCCAATACGTGCTTTCCTAGGTGGTAAAACAAAAGTCAAAGATGACAATTTCTACTTTCCGCATTAAGGTCCACACGGTATCGAACAGAATGGGGCGACATAAGGAGAAAACTAATTTTTCCGTCAAGTAGCGATTCGGTAACGAAAACAAAAAAAAAA
This sequence comes from Ricinus marginatus, assembly GCA_028565995.1. NCBI lineage: Eukaryota > Metazoa > Arthropoda > Insecta > Psocodea > Ricinidae > Ricinus > Ricinus marginatus. The sequence goes on from JAOWBB010010049.1 coordinate 131,353, forward strand.
CTGACAGTGGTAACCAAAATCCTGCCATGCATGACGCCTTGTTGGACAAGAAGTTCGATGTAGGCGGCCATTCGGCTTCTTCCACGTCCTAATTTTCAATGCACTATCCAGAGAGAAGAATTTTTTGAACATTCATTCGTGCATGAAACGTTCAAGACGGGATTTCTTCTTGGTTGGAAGAGCGTAGACCGAAGGAGGAACTTAAAAAAACTTGGCGGTAAAGCAAATGTAGATGCCATTTATTGGTCAATACATTAATTGCGCTGAAAGATGTCAAAAGCGCATCTTCAAATCGCGCACATTTCAAGTATTGATTTCAACCCTCCGCTGTCGTAATCATGATGTTTTTTAGCCACCTTTTTCGGAAAATTTTTACTCCCATTTTTAGGTTTTTTTTAAATGCAATTTCTACAGAGGTTCGACTTCTAACGAGCCCGCAAACGCTGCACTTTAAAATTCAAAGAGCTTTCTGATTTTTCGTTTGCTTTATAGTGCGATGTACGCGGTAATTGTACGTTTTAAAAAATATGAATTCGCTTGCCGAGAATTTGCAAGAGCAGGAGTAAATTTAAACACGAGCGAAACAACGGTGAAGAATAATTTTTCTCGCCTAAAATGAAATTTTAATCTAACTCTTCGTTAATCAAATCGGAAACAAGCGCCTTCTTCATCGATTTGAAAAATTGCATAAAAGATTTTTGGAAATAAATATTTCATGCCCTCGAATCACATTGATCACTTCGTTCTTGTTGAATTGCATAAATCATGTCCCAAATAAAGTTGATCGGACGGAAAAGCATTAAAATTTCAATGTTTGGTATAATTTCCTGAGGATAAGAAGCAAACTCCGAATTCCGAATTAGAATCCAGCAGCCTTTATTTCATTCCATGACTTTAACAATCTTTAGCGTAAAGCAAGAACGAATCTTTGCCATGTAACTCCTCTTTCAGACGACTATTTCACCATTTTCACCGTGGTGCCTTTAAAAGAGCCCTTTAAGTACATTGTTCCCCACTTGGCAAATATTATATAAATCTGAAGCAATTGAAACCAAATGTTGAATAGTTTCAGGCCGCTTATCAGAAATATAAATCCATGAAAAGTCAAGGGTGTGAAGGGAAAATTGCTGTTAGAAAAAATAAATCACACTTAAAGTAATGCCATATTTTCTGTTGTATATTATTATTATGTACCTTATTATTATTTTAGTCTTGGAAAGCGTCGGCTGCGCAATTCTTAATTTTTTTAAGGGAGAAAAAAAAATCTCGTTTCAGTAAATTTCATCAAAATATTTCCCCACTTTGGAGAGCATGGTTTACGATTGAAATTTGTTAAGATTCTTGACCCGTGAATACAGAAAATCCTCCGGAAAATGCTCCAGCTTATTTCGGACGGATATGGAAATAGCGAAGGCAGCGGACAAGTACAGCGAAGAAAAACAACGTCAAAACAAATATTTATCCAATGTGAAAATGTTGCGATTGTGGATGGCATCAACTGAACCACTTTGCACTCGCTCTTTGATGTATGTTTTATAATTGTGAATGTCGCATTATGCAAATAATTGAAATTTCTTTTACGATTTTTTCTTCGGTTTTTTCGTATTCGTCATGTGGAAAATATGAATTTCGGACGCAATAACTATAATAAAAATAAAAAATTTCGATATTTTTAGATGTTTTACACTTCGCTCAATCTCGCACACGAAGAAGCACAACCTCTTCCCATTGTGTGTTTCAACCGAAATTTAAATATCGATTCTTTATATATAAATTAAGATTAATTTTATGAGTATTAGATTGGCCATAAAATTTTAGTATTTATTTTATGACTACTATTTCGGGTCTAAATTTGTTTTCATTGCTCACCGTTTCGTGGAGGCGAAAAACTTGAGTTTTTACATATATTCTAATTGGCTTACCAAAATTTATAACGCATAATTTTGATGACGAAACTCAAATTATTTGATCTACAACGAATTTGGCTTTTCGATGTGGTGATAGAATCTATTTTAGTCACCGTAACAATTTAACTTCGTATTCTTAAGCGAAATATGTGAAAATCCAAAGCAGTATTCTAATGAGGTATGCGAAGTATTCTATTCATTCTAGCTCAAGCTAATCATCTTCTCATTAAATAATAACTCGAAGCGGATTTTAAAATAGGTGATCACCTTGTACAAATTTTGTTATTCACCTCGCAGATTGCCTTTATTCAAAAAAGGTTCCCGATATTTCGCATTTTATAAATATTATCTTATTATTATTATTTGATTCTGGGTGCCGCATTCATGCATTTACCTTCACCTCTATCCGATTGCTGTATAAAGGTGTGCCTGTTTTACTTTTACCATGTCGCGTACATGCCATCGTTTCTTCCTTCGAATACATTAAACGAAAGCAGAAATTTTTCTTTTCTCCACGTTGTTAAAGAGCCACTTCGACTTCGTAATACGTGGAGTCCGGTGCCGTGTGGAAAGAATCTATCGAAGAATCGCAGGAATCCTTGCTGTTGGCTCTAATTTTGTACAATTGTTTGTAATTTTCCTTCCAAACCGTATCCGGTTCCTCGCATTTCTCGTTCTTTCCCTGGCATTTGCAGAAACGACTGAAATGCTTGTGAAATAGCAACTTCCACAACCCCTGATTAAAAGGGAAAATGAAATTCATAAGGATCGGGGGATGAACATTTTCCTTTTCCTGTCTTTACTGCACTCGGCGTTGCATTTCCTCGATCAAATTTTACCTGATCGTTGCAAATTCTGTGGAAATCGTTGCACGTTTCGCTCAAAGCCAGCAGGTCTTTGACTTCGAAAAACGAAAAAATTTTCAGCTTCAGCTCATTCGAAAGGCCGCACAAACTTCCATTAAGGATTCCCTCATCAGTCAGGATGGAGCATCGAATGGGCCAAATGACGGTGCTCTTCAACTGCCGTCGAAAATGTTCCAAATTTGAGAACTTCGATGACACGCTCTTAGCTTCTGGCCTGGGGGATGAAGAAGAAAAATCCCAAAATACTTCAACAAATTGGGCAGGCAGAGAAAAATTTTTTTTCTAATACCTTGGAACAAATATCGACGAAGTAATGGCTAACGACTTTAGGTTAACATTCCTCGGGGACACATTAGACACAAGGACGTTTATACATAAAATATCATCCGCCGGCAGTGCTACCAACCGCGTTAAATGGTTTTCATACGGCGGCAAAATAAACTGAGCCTCGTAAATTCGCTTTGTTCCATGCTTCCAGTTTTCCGGAAGAGTCATTTCATCTGAAAATTATTAACGTAGTGTGTGATAAAGCGACGGAAGAGGATTGAAAAACTCAACTTTTGAAAATTTTCCATTGCACTGCGAATCTGTGAACTTCTTGTTCAAAACCTGAACCTATTCGTTGCACGATTGGGCGCCGGATCAGATATTCCCGGGCATCGGGGAGAAGATTCTCAGATCTACGCGAAAAAATTATGAAACTGCAGTTACCCACCTTATGAACCTTATTAGCCTCTTTGTCTACATGTGCATTTAGGCAATGCCAAAACCCTGTGCGCTTAAGAGTTCATAAACTTGTTCCGCGCTTCTTTTTTAATCCGATGGAATTTTAATGTGTGAGCCTCTCAGTAACATTATATTTCCCTGCCAGGGCAAAACCCTTATTTTTGGTCTTGTTTAATTTTTAAGAAAAAAAAATTTCCGTTTCTCCCGGAGCCCCGAGAAACTGCGATTTTTTGCTTTGCGCTGTTTCCCCGCTGTTTAAAAACGTTTAAAACCAAATCGTTCATTTGGCCAGGAATGGGGGGATTAACCTAACCTAACCTGATACTCGTAAAGGTTCTTAAGCTTCATCATTTTAACGTTGTGCGTCAGACGCCGAAATGCGAGATCGATCAAGTTAGGAAGATCGACATCTCATTTACCTCCGGTGCTGCTGGACTTCTTCTTGTGCCCCGATCCGTACACTACAAATCCGCTTTCTATCATGGTGCAGAAAACGACGGCGAACATAATGTCGTTTTGCAACAGGCCCCAGCTTCGTTTGGAATTCATGGACTTCTTCACTATACTCTCGAATTCCGTTGAAATATCCCTTTTTCTCAAACAGATTGGTTTCATTTTAAATATTGCGGTAGCCATTTCCTTTTTTGAAATTTTACAAATGATTTTATTAAGAAGAAGACATAAATAATAATAATAATAATAATAGAATTTATTTACAGTAATTTTGGACTACATTTTTGTTTTTGTGTGTGATGCCAACATATGCAAATTACAATTTATCAAGCCCGTTATTCAGGGTTTTATTTGAATTGTGATTTTTAAATTTTTTTTCTAAAATGGTATTTACGTTCGGGTTTTTGAATGGTGAAATGACATCCAAAATTTAAGGTTTATACGTAACTTAGGCACAGAGGATTTTTCCACGTGCTTCGGTTCATGCGTGGAACCGAAAATTTCGTTCCTTCAGCCCTATGGATTAGTAGTGATTGATAATTTGAATAAGTTTCATCGGACAAAGAGCTTTAATTCTTGAAACTATCAAAAAATCATACGTATTACATCAGCCTCGGCTGAAGAACCAATATCTATAAAAGCTGCTTAATATCAGGCCATCTAGTTTCCCATTTATATCCCGATCTGTATCTCGAACCTTAAATTTATTTCGTATAATTTACCGGACAATCCCAATTTAATTTTTTATTTATTTATTATTTTTTTCTTAAAATGAAATAAATTATAAATTTTTATTTTGCATCCGAATCGTGCGAAATTAGCCAGTTGGCAACCGGTCGTGCGGTTCAGAGCATGCGCGTCTTGCGCGAAAAATTCGCTTAACATTTTTCGCACTTTTTAACGAAGTGCGGCAAGCCCGCGAATTTCGTACTTTCTCCTGCCACTTTTGTTCTCGCGTTGCCTTCTGAACTTGGAACGCAAAACGAAATCGCGTCTCATCCCACGATCCTTTGAATTCCAACGCAGCCATTTTCGATTTGTTGAACTGGAATCAGCTTTGACAGTTCACTTAAGTTGCCTTTCATTTTAAATGACGTGTAAATAAAAAAGCAAAAAAATTGTTTTTCAGTTACCGAGTCGCACGATGATGCGATTGGACCCCGATTTCTGTCAGACATCTCTGGTTCCAAATTGCTTAGCCCGACTCGCTCTTTTGTTCGTAAAAGAATGTTCCCATCTCTCGAACACGAGAGCTATTAATATATAACGATGTTAACGATGTTATTTTATCATTATATTATGTTCCATTGTAAGGGGTCCCTTCACAAAAAGGATGCCGCTTTACATTTAATTCAATTTGCGCGTGCAAGATTCGCACTTTTGAAGGCATCTTATGTGAATATTGTATCGAATCGGCAGAATCTCACATAATGGCTTCAAATCCATTTCTCTTTTCACCGTTTCTCATGCTTGTAATGCCAACGTTGTGAACCTATTCAATTTTCCTTTCATTATCTATCCGATTCTCAATTATTTCTTGTGGTCGCTTCCCCGTTAATTTTGCCGTCACTCGTTTGATAACGACTCAACCGACCGCATGATGGAAATGCTAAAGTTCGATTAAGGAAAGTTTTCCCTCTTTTGCATCAGACGAAATTTCATTTTCCCGACCGATAATAAACATTCGGCTTTTGCGATATGGTAAAATGAAAAGTGAAGATCCTTTTTAATGTCACATACATTAACGTGCCTTTAATAAAGCCAATTTTTTTACATTTCTTTTTTTAAGTAGAAAAAGAAATACATAAAAGAATGTGAAATTGGATTAATTTGTCAGAAAAACTGAGAATTTTCCGGCAACAGCAAACGGCACAGGCAATTTTTTTTTTTTCTTTGCTAGACACATTTTTCAAACGGGACAAAATATTTTTCGAATTTTCCGATAACTTTTGCCTGTAAACAAAAACTGAGATGAAATTTTAATGAATTCTGTGAGCAGTTTTAAAAGTAGAAAATATAATTTTTTTCGCCAAGAGTATTACTAATGAATGGCGCCCTATTATCCGATACCGAATGCTGGAGAACAATGATTTGTTGATTTAGTATTAAAACACTATTTTAAAAAGCTGAATTTTTCTGACATTCTCTCCAAAGCTTTTCTTTTTTTCGTGCAACTGCCTCCTTTTTTAAGCAAAACTTTTCCCCCTTGGTTTTTTTTTGTCTTTTCAATTTTTCTTTCGAAATTCCTCCTCTTAAACTAAAATTTTTCATAAAGTATATTGCACTATTCTTTTGCATCTTTTGATATACAAAATTCCGCGATGCATTCCTCAAATTGAAAAATTTACCTTTCTTAAACAAATTAGTTAATTAAATGAATCTATTCAAGATTTCAAAAATAGTTTTGGGCATTTATTTTAAAAATGAGAGTGCCAGGATCTGGATTGATGGATCTGCTCAGGATGATACTTTGAGATATGGCGAGTCCATTTGATGGTTGTCATTGATGGCTCAAAAGGCTGCGAAAAGTAATTTCGGTATGGAAAAAATTTGAGTTTTGATGTAGAGGTAACGTTTACAAAATCATCAAAAAATTTTTAACAATAGCACGTTGGAAAAATTGAAAGTATTTTCACTACATGAAAACAAAGCAAACATTGTTTTAGCTTATTTATTTCAAATAAATTTTTCCACGATCACAATGTTTACTGAAGCAACGGTTAAAAAGAACCATTGTATTTTGCAATGGAAACTGGCAATAATAAAACTCAGTTTTCAGTAATGCCTAGCCTTTATCAATGTGGTTGCATCAGGGCTTTTACGTCATTTATACTGTCAGGGAAAGGACACTTAATCAAGGAATGAGAATGAATGAGTCAAATTGCGTGTAAAGGAAAATCTAATGAAATCCGGAAGATTTTTGTGGGAAATCTTCGGTGTAACAAATGAAGCACAAATTGGTTTTCTTTACAAAAATTGCTTAGCGAAGCGCAGGTATCAGGTATGGGGATAAATGTACGACGTTAAATTCTTTGGAGATTGCTTCGTAAAGGGCAAGAAGTTTAACGTACAGTTCATGAGCAAATCATTTGCACAAGGTTAACTAGAGTTACTTAACGAACTAAATACAGGTAGAAAAATTGATAATAATTTGATGGATAATTATTCTTGTATTTTCGAATTCTACATTGAGCTTATCGGAAAAATTTTTCCCCGACAATTCCCCTCCCATCAACAATTTAGTTCTTGCGATACATGTTGCCATCCTTTTCAGCTACAGGATTTGCATACCTTTGGAATGAACCACAAGGAGGACTCCTTCCCTTGCTCGAAATATTTTTTACATGATGCTCACCTTGAGACATACCAAACATGCAATAATACATTCTAGAACGATGTGAGAAAAATTTTATGACTAACTAGAGGATGAGGAATTTTTGGCAGAGATGAGAAAGCAGCGGGAAAATTTTGCATAATTTCAATGAGCATTAAAGGCATTCGTTTTTGTAGATGTTCTTCGTACCTATGTTCCGCGTTGTAACAACCACGTGTATGGAATATAATTACACAAATTTTTTTTTCTGTTAAGGAAAGATAATTTTCCGGACAGTATCGAAAATTCGGATGCGAAACATTCAAAGAGTTTCCTATCCGGGAGAGAATACAAACCGGAATTGATAAGGGAGACAAATGAAAGTTGCTGGGGAGCAAACATGGAAAGGAAAAGGAAATCCATTTGAGAGAGTTAAATCAAATCCACTCGTACATCAAAGTTTATAAAAAGCATGTGGATAAAGCAGCAATCAAATTACAATTGGACCGAATCGAAAGAAAGCACAGTCTGCATGCTCACCACGTTTTTAAAGCTAGATCTCGATTTGATATGTGTTAGTTTTGGAAGTAATAATGGGAGAGGTTCCCACTAAAATAATGGATCTGCACCATCCGGATATGTGCAGGATCTCTTGACTACCTTCGAAGGGTTCACTTCCCCCTTAAGGGAGCAAGGATTAATGTTACTGCGGATTCTTAGCCATTTTTCGAGTTTTCCCATTTTCGGATACTTCAAAAACAAATTGGGCTTCGAGCTGGCGATGGTCTCCTGCATGCATCAGCTTCGTCTTTTACTGCAAGCATCGAAACCTTTAATTATGGCACGTGATCGGTTAATTCCCATCTGAATGTATCCTAAAGGTTTTTAGGTCTTCCTTTTTCCCTTACATAAATTTGATGAGAACATTACAGAATGCGATGCCGTCAAAGGAAGCAGATCCGGAGAGTTATTTGCATAGAAATATTGTCTAAATTTGTGATTTAAATAAATTTTCTTGCATTTTCAAAAAAACCTAAATAATTTCTTCCTGGACGCAACCAAGTTTGCCGGAGTTTCATCAGAATCGTACCGTCCAACAAGTAGATATTGTAACATAAAAATAATTTAGTTTCGTCAAATGCAAAAGATATCCACAATTTCACTGTTCGTGAAATAGCAAAATTTGAAATCGAAGGATTCCTTCGATCTTAATCACTAATATAATTATTTTCTCATCTTTATTTAATATATCAATTAATGAAAATAACAAATAGAATTTTCGATCGAAGGAAACCTTTTTCATTTTGTGAAAGATTTTTCGCTGTTAAATTTTCATCTCCCGTTAAATGTCCATTTTTTTTTTTTTATTTTGCATCATCGGACTAAATCCATTTAAGTTTAGGGTTTTTCAGTTTCATTTCCATCATCCATTGTCCTTTACCCGGGCAGCTTCTCACTGGTTCGGTGTTTGAGAAAAGTGGTCGGCAGTTATTGGTTTTGCAAGTTATTTATAACCGGACACCCGGGAGATAAGTTTACAACTTTTGTTTTCACTCTTAGGAAATGTGATACCAGAAGCCAGCACGCTGACATTTAGGGCTGCCATGTGTGGTGATGAAACCCAAGCAAAGAAACTTGCGCACATCGAAGACCCTTCGCAACTAAAATTCCTCCAACTTTGAATTACAAAAATTAAATAAAATTTGGGCAAACGTTAAGTATAAATAATCTGCCATTGTGCGGGGAAAAAACCTTCCGAAACACTTTACATAAGAAAAATCATTACATCATTAAGATATTGTAAAACACCCCCTCAAAACGTGAACATAAATAAGGTTTTTTTTTTTTAAATAAAGAGATAGGAAAATTCACTTTTACTGACTCTATATTGCATCCTTCCCTTCTTTTTCAGGAACTGAATTAAATAATTTTTGAAACGCATATAATTATTCTTCAAAATCACACTTTCATTACGGAATGTCATTGACATCGATAATTATCATAAAGTTACCATTCGATAATAAATATCAATGCATTTAATGATCTAGACCTATGTCTAATTTAAATTAAGTGAAAAGTAATTTGCAGAAAAAAAAAGTCGAAGAACAATTCTCATACATTTATCGTAACTCTTAGGCAGAAATACATATATACCTATGAACAAAAGAATCATTAAATACTCCCATGTGTTATAAAGTTTTCTATTAATGGCGTAATTAAATTTAACGACGAAGGTGTAAAATTTACGGGCATGGCATCCATTAAGAACGGACCATTTAAAATAATTCATTGCATTATGAACTATAACGAGTGTTTTTGTACATTGATCAAAAAGCTCATAAATATTAATTTTAACAAATTCAAAACTATTTCTAAAGCCAAATTTTTTTTTTATTTTTATTATTACAGGTAAGAATTCAGACCGCAAACGAGATATTCGCAATTAGCATTAGAAAACCATGGATGACAATGCAAATTTTTCTCCCGCTTGCGTAAGCAACTAACCCGTAAGCTAAGAGAGGTAACGTGATTTAGTTATTTAGTTTTGTCCAGATATGAATTTACCTGCTTAGGTTGCAGAAAATGTCTTCGGTTGGCGAGCGTTGATCGTGATTGTTTTTTGTTGCATTTATGAAAAAAACGCAAATGAGCCGACGCCCATATGGGAAAATGCTTGGCAAAGCATCAGTCCCATAAAAAACCGTAAAACATTTAAAGGTAAATTGCTTGTGTTTCTGCCAGAGACTTCCAATTTAATTAATTTTTTTTTTTTTTAAGTTCTCTGCTCTTATGTAGATATCAAAAGGGACAATGTATCGCTTTTCACTTGCTTTCTGTAGTGGAGAATAAAAAATTGTCACCAAACCAATCTCCATTATTATGTGCGAAAGCCAATGTGGCGAAAATCGACGATCCATCGGGAAAGGAGCAAATCCTTAAAACGGACCGAAGACACGAGTTTCCTGACATTCAAAGTAGCTTTTTCGCTTAAATATTAATTTTAACAAAAATTTTTCAATATACGTTTTTTTTAAGACAATAGAATTAGAGAAATGTTTTACGTAAAGGAAATTTTTTTAACGTGGATAAAAGGGAGGATACTTAATTGAAACCATTAATTTTACATTAATTGGAGAAAATAGAGGGAGCATTCCCTCTGTTTCTCTGCAATGGGAGGGATCAAATGGGAGTCGGTCAATATATTAATTTCAGTGCTTTTTAACTTATCAAATTCCAAGTTCAATCTTGTCTTTACTTTCATTCATAAGCACTGAAGTTAATTAGTTTCGTCTTCATCCCCTTCCTCTCAAAACCATGATCCTTGTGGTAGGCAAACGTAAAAAAAATTATTGTCGCTGAACTACAGCCTGCTCAAGCTCCGAATTTTTTGGTTAAGTTTGATAACAAAGAGAAAAAAAACCTTTTGTACCTAAACTGGTCTTGATGTAAAACCTTTTATCCTCCGAATTCACAGAAACCTCGCTATAAAAAAAAAATATTTCATAAAATTATATAATTGTCATATTTTTGAGCCTGAATATTTTTTAGAAAAATGTATAATTCAAAAACTTCATTTTAATTCATCCAATAAATATAATTCCGTTTTTCATTTCAGAAAAACTTTTTTTGAAAGATGCTAAATAAAATTATGCACTGGAAGGATGATAATACGGATTTAATGACTAATGTAAGCCAACAAAAAAAAAAGGAAATTACGACTTTTTGCTTGTTTTAATGAGATTATTTTATGACTTTCTAATTATGCTTCTGAAAGAAGATCAAAATTAATAGGTGAATCAATTGTCAGAGGTTCCATCATACATAAGGTTCCATTGGCTTAATGACATTTATTTCAGAATAGATGATGAATTCTTGTAAAGATCCATCTTTTCAGAACTATCCAGGCAACGAAAACTTAAAATCGGGAAAAAATTAAGCTCTCATCTTGAATAAGATGAATTTCGAGGAAAGATGACATGATATTGTTTGAACTTATAAAGTTTCTTTTCCAGTTCCGGAAAACTTGAAAATTTTCCTTGTTAATTTCGTTAATGATCGGTGAAACAAAATTTGGAGAAGTCGCAGAAAATTGTTTTAAACCTTTCATAAAAGAATATCCCTGTTAAAAACGCGCATTTTATGTAATCTTCAACCAAATCGGATTTTTACTCTGATCTCAAAATGCAAGTTATTGCATTTGTGATCCGGATACAAAAAGTTGGTGTTCATTTTTCATAATTAAAACGGTGCAATAATTGTTTTTGCTTCTCCAATGATTTTTTTTCTTAAAGTTCATTTTAGGGAATTGGGAATCAAGCTTTATACTAGGAAACTTGTGAAATGAAGATTTTTAAAATGTATGTATCTCACGTGGAGGATTTGAATTTGCTAAAATTGTTAAGTCAGTCAAAATGATGCATTAGGAAGCTAGATTAATTACATTTAACTCGAATGTCGCCTCCTTTGTAATGTTTCAAGGTGTCCAGCATCTACCTCCCGTGTTTCATCTCTTTTCGATCATCTTTTCCCGATTAAATTAGCATATTAAACGTCATTATCCGTTTATCCCGATTCCCGAACCGGTCTGGTTTGTTGCTATCCTTGGCGAACTCATGCAAATGAATGTTTCCCTACAGTTCAGCCTTTTGCCATTTTATCTTCCACGTACCAGAATCATCTCGCGTTTCCATATTCTGCTGCCACGTCCGTTCAAATGCTACAATATGCACCGAACAGTTCTGCCAGAAGCACGATGTTAAAATATTCTCGGGTCCTTCCCCTATCTCCGCGGACTCGAAGAGATTCATGGGATGCTGCAGCACTATTAATTTTCTTCCTTTATAATTACATACGTATAATCTTCTCAAAGCAGTGTTCGCATCCATACTAAAATGCTTTCATAAACGAAAAATAGTCTTCTGGAAAACCTTGGATCGATTTTCTCTTGCGCTTTCCCACAAACAGCGACATCTTTCTCGTCCTTTATCCAGTCCCTCTCACATCTTGGCAACACAATTTGTAGTGGAGTCGGTTCAAAAACTGTTCGCAACTTCATTTCACTCAAATTTTTAATTTTTCATTATAAGATAGTAATTATTATCGTTAAAGAATTTACCGCTAATTTATTTTTCATATCAAGTTTTCGCTGCTGAAATTCAATTTCATTTCAAATTACTTGGGATGCAGTTCGCTGCCCCTGAACCCCCAGAGAAGCCATCCGATTCCTCTCCATTTCACTCATCAAAGTCGACAAAACCGATATCTTTATCTGAAAGAGAATTCCAACCTTTTCTTTAATTTTTCCTCCGTAAATTTTTATAAAAGAAAAAGAGTGATTGGACCTCAAAATCATAAAAGATAACCAAGATTTTGCTTCGTTGGAAGCATTGTTAAAAAAGAAAATTGTTAAGCGGCCTGAATCCGACTGACAACGTGTAAAATGCTGCGGAACAAGAATTTTCCGAGAGAGATTTTCCGGGGAAATGACAATAATTCAGAATGTGATGAAGAATTTGCAGGACGTGTTGGAGAATCTGTGGCAACAGACGAGGCCCATCTGTTTTCCAGTGCGATTTCATTTTACTGCATCATTCGGAGCGGTAGGACGAAGAAAAAAATTTCATTAAAACCAATGTTAATCGTTTGAAATATGCATCGCATTTAATATCTTAATTTATTTTGTTTGCAATTTCGAATTTTCCAACGGTAAAAGGCGAATCGAACCATTTTGATATCTTATTATGCATGAGATGCAGCCTCCATCTTAATTTTAATTAAAAGTTTCCTTCTTTTACAGTCTCTTTCTCTCTCTCTTTCCGATAAAAGCTGGAAGTTATGTTTACTGCAATTATGTATTTGAATTGGTGAATATGAATGAATTTGGATGAGCAAGAGATTTATCGTCAGAGCAATAACATTTCGCCGTGAATTATTACCTGAGCAGATTAAACATGTATGAAAAGATAGGTGGCGGAAAACTAATTTCACTTCCCCATTATTGAGATCAAATGATTCATGAGAAAATAAAAACGTTTGACAAATGAAAATTTACATTTCTATGTCATTAATTTTTTTCAAATTTATATATTTAAATTTATTGCTTGCAAAATCTTGTAAGAAGCGAAAAAAAATTAAGGGAATGCTCGAGGTTTTGAGGGTTTTTTTGTAGAACATTTTTCAAATCCTCATTTGCAGAGTCCGTCGTACAATAAATGCATTTCAAGTTTATTCTGGCAGGGAGGTTTCGACACTAAGGAACATGAAAAAGTGAATTGTACGCTTGTAAAATGACAAAGTCCAAAGGTTTACTTTGAAGGAGTATGCTTTGAAGTTTGAAGAAGGATCCACTCTTCCATTTGTTGAATTAAATTTTGACTGTTTACTCAGCTTCAAATGCAACCCAAATTTTACCTTTTGGAAGAGACAAATAAAATTCCCTTAAAATGTTAAACATCTGAAAATGAAAAGGAATTAGTTGGGAAATGAAAGAAATTAATGTTAAATCCAAGGTTTCATTAGTATTGAAGGTTTATGTGGAAAGCATTTAAACGTCTTTACAGAATTTTCTGAATTGGCATTTGAAAATTGTGCTATACATACATCATGGGAGGCAAAATATGTGCTCACATTGATTAACGCAATATAACTGAAGCAAAATTTTCGGATTTTGGAATTAATAAATTAATTCGTAGGCTGCCTTTTTGACCTTAGAAGGTATCAGCAAGCATATTGATGCATTCGCGACATTTAAGTCATAATTTTGTAATGTATATTTCTATGAAAATTATACGTGAACCCGGCTTCTACATTATTATTGCTCCTCTCGTGCCCTATCACGCAACACATCTCGTATTTCAACTGTAAGTACAAGTTTTCAATTCATATTCATTATATTCGTAGTAATATATGGGATTGATATAAAAATAATACTCTAGCAATGAGCAAAGCTCATCTTCATGATTAACATTATTCGTGAATGTAAAATAGCAGTTAGGCAACACATTTCTATCATTAGGTTAAGGTCGACTCGTTTAGGATTAAGGTGTAGGACTAACTGAATTGTTAACGGAAATTTTTTTGTATTTAACTCCAATTAACCACCAAGTTTGATTTCTGCATTCAAGGCTGGATCGCAGCAAGGAGACCTGTGCCATTTTACAATTATAATTATTACGCTGAAGGATAAAGAAAATGAATAACTGCAAAAGTGTGATTTTGTGAGCGTTCGAATATAGATATAAGTAATGAACTTTTATTCCTGTAAATTATTATGGCTTTACAAAACAATGGAATTTTTTTGACTTTTTCACTGGCTAAGGAGTTTTCTGCTGCAGAGCTTCCGGCCGATTAAAGCTTCAAGTGTATAAATACAGTGAATAGTTTTTCGCAAAACGAAAAATAAGCGAAGCTGTCTCGGCACTTGACGACATCAGCATCTCTTTTCATTAGACTGAAATTCCAAAACGTAATGGAGCTTTCGATTACCTTCTTGCGACTTCATATTTTGCCTCTTTTTATGCTGTCTTAGTGTGTGAAGTTTCACGTTTCCTTTTCCTGCATCCTTTCCCGGTGAGCGGCGAAGATAACTGCCTCGAACAGATGATTCTGCGCTGTTTTCAAGGAACCCTCCGCGAACAGCAACGAAAAATGAATCCAAATAATAAATAAATCTAAACTCGCAAGATCGAATTAAGGTGGAGGCCGTTTGAAGAAAAATTTCACTTTCATTTTCCAGGTCAGCAATATTACTTTGGTGGTAACCAGCAGCAGAGGTTTCTCAACTACCAGCAACCACAATATTTCAGGACCCCTGCGCCAACTTCGCTGTCGAGGACCGATTACGTCCATCAGGATCAGTTCGAGCCGGATCTGAAAACCTCGGACATTTCTCCCGAATACCAGCAGCAGCTATCTCAATTCCATATACGAAGACAATTTCAGCAAAATCTCGGCAAAGGCTTCGTTCCAATATCGGAAAACGTTCCGTTACAAAAACCCCTGCCCTTGTACGAACAAACCTTCGATCCTTATACTAGTCAAAATTACCAGCAACAAGTGAGGCAACCCGTGAGCATACGACCAGAGACATATTTGGAACATTTCGGAGTGCAGCCCCCTCTAAACAGCAACAACTTCCAAGTAAATGCTGTCGGTGTCCCGGTTCCGACGCCCAGGCAAAATCAACCAAAGCAAGTATATGTTAATGCCAAATTTAATCCGAACGGCAGACAAAGTGGTGATTCGAGTGCCACATCAAATTATCATGTGGTTCCTTCCGCGGAAGGAGCCGATGCCAAACCCGTAAATTTGAATCAGAACAATGTTGGAAGTGCAGATTTTAGAGGAAGCGATGATGTGAAACCTCATTTCGGTTTACGGAAAAACAGAATCAATCCATCGCAAGTCAAGTCCCAAACCTCGCTGGAAAGAACAAATTTGGATTCGGAACGTGTGCAAATAGATCATCCGACTGCTCATGCTGAGAACTCGCATTTGTATAGAAACCGTTTCATTATAAGAAACTCCCACAACAAAGTCCCCGGCGAAATCGAGGATCGCCTTCCGAAGAGCAGAACCGTCAGTACAGAGAAACCCCAAACCACGACCACGAAGCTGAGAGTGCCTTTCGAAGATCAGGTATCGAACGTCCACAGGAGGCCGATCCCAATCTCTCACCACATATCTCCACCGACACATCTCACGACGAATGACGAAGAAGAGGAAGAGGAAGAGGAAGAGGACGATGAGGAGGAGGAAGAGGAAGAGGAGGGTGAGGGTGAAGCAGGGGAAGGTGAAGAAGAACTAGAGGACTATTCGGAAGAGTACGAGGACCAAGAACCGGAAGTCGAGACGCACCATAACGCGTTGCATCCCGATAATAACCAATCGGCGAACACTTCAAAGGAAGACTCCTCCAACGTCGAGTACGAATATACATTTGAAGAAGATGAGGTGCCCGAGGAAGAAGAAAATTTCTCGGACGAAGATGTCTCGAGCGAAGTGGAAGAAGAAAAGAAAGACGTTTCACGGAAGTCGGAAACCGCAACCCAAAACACGAATGACGGAAAACAGGTGCCGACGCCGCGGACTGAAACTGTTAAAAACGCCACCGAGAGCTGGGTCATCGTCGCTTCCGTCCAAACGAGCAGGAGCGTTTCCGGTGCTCGCTTTCTTCCCTCGGGAGTAGTGAATCAGAGGGAAAGAAATGAGACGCTGTCCGAGGACTGGCAGCGCCACAACGCGTCAAGGTCCAAGGTGCAAGCAACCGTCAAGTCTGCGCCCCGCACGACGACGTCGACGGAAAGCATCATCGACAAGTTGGACCGCGTGCAGTCGGAACTCTCGAGTGACATCCTCTCCGGCGACTTCAAACACTTTTCCGAAGATCCCATCCTGAAAGCAATGCCCGTGCCGGACAAACCCCCGGATCTCCCGGAAGTCCGGACGTCCAGCCGAAAACCAGAACCGACGACGACCTCCAGCACCGTCACTGCAACCGCAGCGCCATCGTCCACGACGACGGAGGACGGTTCGAGTGACTCCGCCCCTCTCTTGACCAGGAGATTTTCACCCTCCTCCAGAAGATCCTCAACAACTGCGAAACCCAAGAAAAAACTAACCTCTCTTATAGAAAGTCTTCAATTTGACGACCTGAGCGGGCTTTTGCCGCCGGGATTTAAGCCTCGAAGCAATTCTTTCCGAAAAAGCACCACCACAACGACCACTACCGCAACGCCGAAGGCGGAAAGCGGCGAGGCGACGGAAAGCGCGACCACAAAAACGAGCACGGAAACTTCAACCTCCAGGAGATACAGCTTCAAACCGCACGCGAAGACCGTAACTCAGAGACCCTCTACTTCCGCTGCTCCAGCGACGAAAATCAAATTTCAGGAAGACATCTCCGCACTCCTGCCCGCGGATTACGAAACCAAAACGAGCAACAGCATCGCGGCAAAAAGTCGGGGAATCCACGATCTCCTGAGCAAGATCAAGTTCGAAGAGCCAACGTTGCTGCTGCCGAAGAACTACACTCGGGCGACTGCGGCTCGGCCAGAAATCGCCAAACCCGAGAATGCGACGGCTCCCAAGCCGCTCGACATCGAAACCCTCTTTGGGAAGGCGAAGCAGGTGGACGTGAACGCTTTCCTGCCGACAGGGTTCAAGGAAGTCGCGTCCACGCAGACTTCTGCCACGACGACCACTGCACGCTCCATCTCCCTTTCGACGATCAGCGGCGGAGTCGTTTTCCCGTCCAGACCCGGCGGATTCAGCCGTAAACCGTTCGGCCACTTGACCACAGCGAAACCCGTGCCAAGCCTTCTGCCGGAAATTCCGAAGATTCAAAAAGGCTGGCCAGTAAGGTAAGCCGGTTCTTTTCACTCTTCGGCGCTCGCGGACGAGGAAGAAAGTGACGGAAGATGTATTTTCTCAGAGCAACCACGGCATTTTCCGGTTGGCCCACCCCGTCAACAACTCCGATTTCCGTGGAAAGACTCCTCGAACTGGCGAAAGCGGCCACATCGTCGAGTTCTGCGGCCACGACAACGACCACAACGACGACAACCACCACCACGACGACAACCACCCCCAAACCCACGACCCCAGGCGTGTGCTCGGATCACTGCGAACTGGCGGGAACGATCAAAATCGTCGACGGCGTTGAATGGATACCCGAATATTTAGACAGGAACACGAGGGAGTGGCAGGAACTTGCGAACGAGATCGAGAATCAGGTGAGCTTCCCACGGATTGGGCCACAGCCGACAGAAAATCAGCTTTCAGTGGAATAAGAAAATTCGGTGCTCGTCCCTGCATTTTTGCGACCGGAAATTTAAGATCGTCGAACGCTTGGGATCGGCGAGCTAAAATCCTCCGCTTGTTCCAACTTCAAACGACACTCAAAACCTTTTCTCTGCTTTTCCAGCTTGATTACATCTACAGGAATTCCGAACCTCTGAGCCGATGGTACAAGAAAGTCAGAATCGATTCTTTCAGGTGAGTCGTACCAAAGCCGCGTGCACCGGTGGCGGTCCGAGAACGTTTCAAAAAAGAATCGTTTCGATTTGCGTTTCAGCAAGGGCAGCGTCCTGGTGGACTATTTCGTGGAGCTGTCCGAAATGGCAAGGCAGATCAACACGCAGGAGATGAAGAGACTCTTCCACGACAGCCTGGACGAGGCGGAAGAGGAAGAGGAGGAAAGAGCGCTGCATTCGGAGAAGATCGTCGTCGAGGAAGGAAGAGCAAACGAGAGCAGCGACCGCAGGATCCCGGAAAGGAGGTTCAGGCTCGGGAAATTTTCCGTCGATCCAAAATTCACGGACTTCGTCGGTGCGTAGAGGATTTCCCCCGGGGAGAGCGGGAAAAAAGCCGCGTTTATGTCGAATTTTGTACAGTGTTAATTTGCCTGATTGCAGTGGTTCCCAGGCACGCGCATCCCACCGTGGGCTACGCCGAAGAGGAGAACTTCCTGCCTCAGTGGGCGATCGCGGTCATAGTCATCGGCCTCGCCTCTCTGCTGTTCGTCATAATTTTCGGCGTCACCGTGGTAAGATTCGATTTTCCCGTAGTTTTTTCGACTTTTTCTGCGGGCGCCTCATCCGAATCTAATCTACCGTTCGCCGATTTTCAGTTGGTGAACCGGCATAAAAATAATAAGAAGAAGACTCCCACTCCGCTGACGGAGGACATAATTAATGAAATGAACAAGCATCACATGGGAGGCTTCGATAACTACGGTGCCGACGATCTCTACGGCATGGACGACGTATGGAACGATAAGGGCTACGAGAAACCGCAGAAGAAGGTGAGACAATTGGAGGAAGTCTTAAAGTTCACCGGATCGCATGAATGATTTCCGAACGCTAAACGGAAAATCAAAAATTTTGCAGAGATCGCACGGTTCATATGCGGACAACAGCATGACCAACCTGTACGACAGCTGGAGGTCGGACTGGAACGGATACTACTACAACTCCTACTACGGAAACGGAAGCGGAGGTGGCAGCGGCTACGGAGGAAGAAGAAGATCCGACTACGACACGAATTTTTGAGAGTGGCCCGACGACTCATTCGACGAGGATGAGTCGCAATCCACCCAAAGTCTTCCGACGTTCAGGTGTAGCTCTTCGGAAGCCGACGACGTTACCGTTGCAGAGGGAAGCCAGTAACGAAAGAACTGGAAATATAAAAATTTTTTACGTTAGGTATAAATAAATTAATGTTAACGGGCGCCAAAAGTGCCATCGGAAAGATAAACGAGTTCCTCCGCGTAGAGTAACTTACGGCAGAAAATGAAGTTTTCGGTCTTCGGTCGCTCTGCCGCCTCGCACGCGATTCCGTAAGAACCGTCGGTAAAAATTACGACAGGAGAATCACCAGAGAAAAATGGGCGCCCAACATTTCCGGCGGTTTCTTCCTTTCTCCCCCCGGACACTAATGTGCAGGAAGTTTCGGCCGTTCTCTCCGTGCCTCGAGGAGGGAAAGTGTAACTCTTCCATCTGGATCCACGACGGGCACCCCGAAGAGTTGCCGCCGTCCTCCGCTCGCCGACTCGAACAAACCGGATCGCCGGTACCGGTTTTTTGGCTCTCGAAGGCAGTCTCGAACTTCGCTTGCCCGCGAGAGAAAGATCAAAACGTCGAAGATTCCGAACTCGTTTTGTGCTTAAAAAAATTTCCCAACAATCGAAGTCCGCTTTTTTTCTTAGTGGCAGATTGGACGAAGGTAGGGGAAAAAAACAGGATTTAAAACTGAAAAAAAAAGTATTTCAACCTTTTATAGACGTCATTTACAAAGTGGTTGCGTTGCTGTTTTTAAACTCTCGAAACGGGATCGTGGCGAGAACTCGGGAAAGCGGAAGGCACGGTCGAAGGGCGAACATAAAAGAAGGTAATGTATGTGGAGCGGGAAGCGTAGAAAAACACGAGAAAATTCGGAAATTTTGTAAGAATGAAGTTAAAACTGGTGTAACATTTAAATTTAGCCTTTTAATAAAATTGTGAATAAATTTGAAGTTAAATGATTTTCTTCTTCTTCTTCCCGTTCGAATCGACCCTTTCTGCTTCCACGTTCTGCCTCCGTCCCTCGTCCTCCCTGTCTCCACCTTGAAGCGATAAATTTTCTCAGCGGTCTGGGGTTTTCTCTCGGCATTTAGTACATTTTTTATTCACCAGAGGCCGACACTGCTCGAGATGTTTTAGCAAACTTCAACGAAAATTTCTATCTTCCCTTTTCAATTCCGAACGGCCGAATAAAAAGTTACGAAGAAAAAAAATTCTTTTTGCAAGCCGCGAGACTTTCCGGCTTCGGGCCCCGTGCAGGAAGCGAAGCATCCGATTCCAAATCGCAATTTTCGAACTTTGCGTGATTCCGGCGCAACTTCACGCCTGAACGCTAAGGAAACTCCAGTTTATCATAATAAAGTTTTTCTGGTGAAAATAACAAAGAAAATGAGTTAGAGTAACAAAAATTTACAATCAAGTATATTAAATCATAACAAATTTTAAATTTAAAAATAAAAGTAAAGAAAAATTTACATGAATATTTTATTTTACAAATATAAAACACAAATTCATCTCGCCAGGCAAAAGACTTTTCTGCGTCACCTCGGACGCGTCAGAGTGGAAGGGTCGAATCTCGATATTTTGATGTCTCGAAACCCGCAGGCGCAAGCCGGAATCCAAGGAAAAATCTGCTTCGCAAAGCGTTGGAAAATTTTTCAGAATTTAAAAGTAGCCGGAAAACAGAAGAAATTTTCCATTTTCAAGGAAGGCTTCCAAACGGCATGAATTTTGAAACGTCAGCAATCTGAAACTCATTTAAAATCCTTCATTATCATCCGACAATTTCCTACCTGCCATAGCAAAATGGATGCTGCTCGGTACCTGCGATGGGATTTGAGGTATTTCGATCGTTCTCGCTCAAAAGCAAATAATTCACAGAATCAAAACCTTATTCCACAGTTTCTAACCTCGTTAATCGCACCGGGCAAACCTGAAAACTGAAACACTCGTTCAAAAATTTCATAGCATTAGAATGGAGCGAAATAAAAATTTTTAAAAATAAATCTAAATTCTCAATCAGTTAAATAAAATTATATTTGTTAAAATTTAAAAAACGAGAAGCGAAGTCTGCAGTAACTGCGGAAATGGAATTTAAACATATTTAATTTCTTAACGTTTTAAATATAAAATTTAGCCTTAAATCATACCTCTTCGGTATGATCACACTTAATAATTTTGTTTTTTTTCCCTTTTAAAATTGTTTTGCGACTTTTGAAACACTACATATTTAGATTTTTCAATTGTAACATAACCGATACGCAGCCCATCAGTTCCTGAATTGATTGTGAAAATGAATTTCAAAAAGTTTATAAAAATGATGTCGGTTGATCTATGAAATGTTCCCATTTCAATATTTGTTCCTTTTATTTCCTTTTACAAGAATTCAATTTTAAAACTTTGGTAAATAATTTAAATAAACAAATTAAGGCTTCAAACACAAGTTTGATTTCTCAAAACAATAAAATATATTATTAACAGTCATAAATTTAAATGTTTAATTCTCCTTAAAAATTTCCCACCACAAGTGCTAAAAGCGTGCAACATTTGGTTTTTTCTTTAGGGTATGAGATATAATTTAGAGCCAGGAGGGGAGGAATTGGGGAAATGACTTTTGTCACAACGTTTTGTACCCTGGAAATGGCGATCGCATATCGGCGTTTCTCGCGTTTTCGCATTAATCAAATTCTCCATTTTCCTCGTTTCCATTACAATGCTCTGCTTTAAGGGACGCATTGTCCCGAACGGATGCGGCGAGGCCCGTCAACAGCAGCGAAGACATTGACAGTGCCGGATTGGTCACAGCAATTATATTTCCTCCGCTGGAGGATATTATCTGAAATCATTTAAATCTGGTGCAGTTAAATGAATTAACTTAAGATTAAAAGATCTTTATTTTTATAACTTAACTCAAACTTATGCAACTTTTCTACTAAAACAATTAATATATATGATAAGGGACAATAATTTAACTAATATGATGAAAAAATCATGGGTAGGGCTGAAATTTATAAATAAAAATAAAATCCTCTAAAAACTTAAGTCAAAATTATTTTACGCGAAAAAATCCGTTAAATAAAAAGTTTTAATAAAATACACATATTGTACATATATGCACATGCATTTTGTTAAAACTTTTTAATTATATTATATCCATAAGTAATTAAAAAAGACGCAAAAACATATTAAAACAGTATTTTCAAATTTTAAAAATCGCATTAATGAATAATCACTTAAAATTCACTTGAACGCTAATAATTTTACTTGGTGCGAAATATATATATAAGAATATATAGAATATATATATAAGAAATAGTAGATCCATTTTTTAGACTTTCTAAAAATTTTGTTAAATTTTTCTATACATAAATATGCTTCCCGTATCTTGACAAAACGTTGTCTTCATACAACGTATTAAAATTTGTTATATTAAAATATAACAATAATTCTGGTTTATAATCAGTGATGTTCTTGAAAAATTAAAATAAGAAATAAAATAATTAAAAATAATTTGGCATTTTACTAAATTTTGACAGACTTTGCCAGCTTTAGATTCGTCCTCTATACTAATCCTCTCTAAATGAGATCCCCATAAATCCCCGTCTAGGGCTGGCGCTCTTTCTTCCTTCCTTTAGATAAGAATCTTAGGATTTTTTCTTCTCGGAAAACCTACATCAATTGTTCTTTTTTTGAAAAATAACAAACCTCCATTCGGTTTTCCTGGCAAAAAAGTTCGGAGTTGTCACAATTTTTCTTCGGGATTGTATCTTCGTAGGAAAATTCAATGCAAGCCTGAAATTTAGGCAAAAGTTTTAGTTTTACAGTAGTAGTAAAACCACGTAATGGTAATTAAATGCAATGAATACTCTCATACTAATTTAAAACTTACCTTTGAAAACTGTTTATTATTATTATTATTATTATTATTATTATTATTATTATTATTATTATTATTATTATTATTACTATTGTAATAATACAGTTTTGTAACTGTTATTATTGTAACTGTTATTATTATTATTACTATTACTATTAACAATTTTTTATTTAAAAAGTTATAAACATTAGCAAATGTTTCAAAAAATGTCAAAGTCAGATATTAGAGTTGGAAATAATAGTAAACAATAAAACTTAGAAACACCAATAAAAACTGTAAAACTGAAGACTCAAAGAACTAAATTTCAGAAAAAAATGGAAAAACAAAATTGAAGTGAAATAAAATGGATTTATAATGACTGGATTGTCGATAAAATACAATCAAGTCAGAAACTGACTTTACAAAAAATGAAAAGCTTTAATTAGTCTAGACGTATTGAATTTTCAAATATTCTGAAGTGCATTGTTAAAGACAAATAATGCTTGTGTGTATGACAAATAGGATTATGTAAATATTTATTTTTCTTTCGATTTAAATACGGAGTGTCGCGTGTATAATTCTTATTGTCAATATAACCTTACTTAACAACTCTAAATTAATTATTTAATCTTATACACCTAAAATCAAAAGTATTTTGCGATTAAAGTTCCATAGCAGAAAATATATTGCCAATGCCTGCAGAGCAATTATGAAAGTTAAAAGTTATAAATTTTTATTTAGATTTCTACCATCTAAAATATCGTTAAAAAACAATTCTTACTCCGCCCGCCCCCCCTCCAAGATGAACAACTATTTCTTTTCCGAGAAGAATGGCCTTCATATAATATATATATATAAAAGATATGTAGGTGATATGCTTTATATATACATATATATATAAAGTATTAATTTTTTATTAACACGTAAAGCTTTAAACTTGCTGTAAATAGCAATATTTTTTACTTAAAGATATAATTTGGAAATATTAATTTAAATACAGAAGTAAGAATGTCTCAATAGCAGCATAAAATATAATCGAAATGAGATTAATGAAATCTATTCCTCTACAATTTTATTACTATGATAATAAATTCTGTATTTTGATCAATAATGATAAATAAATTTAGGAAATCTGATTTTAATATTCTCGATTATTTTATTTATATTTATATCATGTATGTCATGGATGATTTAATAATTTCATGAATAAATGTACTGTTTTTATATAGGTATTATTTATATATTTGGATAAAATATATTCATGTTCATACAATTTCACAATTTTCCCAAATTTCTTACTTAACGTTTGATAAATTTTATTTTTTTTTTTTATAAAATTATATTTGTATTACCTGATCTTATGTTGTATTATCTAATTTAACCGATTTCAACTGTACTGAGTGAATAATAATTGACTCAAAGCAGACAGCCATATTTATAAGACGTAGTTAGAAAAGAGAATATATAATACGAAATTATACAAGACATGTAAGATGTTACAAATGTCTTATAAATATGGGCCAAAATATGTTAGGTTTGAATCATTAATTATGATATTATTGTTTACTAAAAATAAGGCATTATGCGGATTTTAAGACATTCTTCTTCTTCTTCATTTTACGTTTGAAAAGTTTAAAAAATTAATTTTGGATAGAAAATGGTAATCTAAATTGTTACTTTCAATGCACGGTCCATTTGCGCCTAACAGTTAATTAATATCATTTTTTAACATTGCAAACACTGATCGCTTACAGCTCGGTAACGAATAAGCTAAGCATGCTGACAACATTAGAGCAAATGCAGATAGGTGTTACCTGTTTTAGTAGGAAATTACCCAAGCTCGAAGCTTCAATAAAGCTATTATTGTCTTCTTCACTTGGGGCCTACCTGTTTCGTATTCTTATTGGGACTTTTATGTATTGATACATTGCTGCTGACGTTTTCACCATCACGGAGAAGAGAGTCCTTGGAATCTCCCACCTCCTAAAGTATCAAAAATTAATTTTAATTAATGAAAGTTTTCAGAATGTGGAGTATGATACGTCGAACACGTTTATCAGTTAAGTTACAACTTTAAAAATATATAAAATTCCATTATTTTGTAAATAAATTCTTGGAGAAAATTCTAAAACTCTGGATTTGTTACTAAAAGTGAACATGCAAATTTTGAACCATGATGCAGAGAATAACGGCGCTATATTAGAAAAGAATTTACATAAACATTCTCCTTTGGACAATATGTAACAATTTTAATGTACCTGTGAAGGAGAACTAGCATTGCTTAATGAAAACTGAGAGTCGTTATCATCGGTATCATTTCTGTCGGAGTCATTCAAACTTGTAGTGGTGCGACTGCTATTTCTTCGATAAAACCTAAAATAAAATTTTATTAGTACTCAGTAACCTCTTGAATCATGAAAACAATTCCATTGCTTCTTTTTAATTTTTTGAAATATCCCTAATTTTGAAATGTCCTCTGCAGTAATCTATGAAATCAAAGTGATTTAAATGATAATAATAATTTATTTATTTTATATATGTAATAATAATAATTCATATATAATATACAACATATGTTTCTAATTTATATATAAAAATTATAATTTTAATTATTTCTACTCCTAACAACATAACAAAAAAATTCAAAGAATTATAAATTATTTATGCAAAATAGTAATAATATGGAAGTTAAGATACATATAAAACATTCAATAAGTTAAGGAACTTAACTTTATTTTTAAGAAATAGGGCTTTAAACAACTCACCTTATTGGAAGAGGCTGTTTGAGCAACTCACTTTGCTCCAACAGAAGTTGGGTCTGTTTATTCTGCACGCTTTCCATTTCCTGTTGGAGATTTTGTATGGTTGATATATCATTGGTTTGTCTAACTTGCTGAGAAGCTTGAACTAATTCTTCAGTTTTATCTCCTAGAATTTTTAGTTCTTCGGCTATCTGTTCCAAACGATCCTTCCAAAGCACAAAAAAAATATTTAATTATTCAAATTAATAAAATAAAAATAAATCAATAAGAATTTCGACTAGTTATTTTTAAGAGCACTGAGAATTGGCATAGATTATTTAAATACAAATACATATCATTCGATGAGCACTATACAAATACAATTCTTATAACTATTATATTATCTTTTAAAAGAAAATTTTTGTATAAAAGCAGTTTACCTGCCTCCGTGATTTTTCCAATTCCGATGTATCAACAGAAGGTGACAAGCAAAAAATAGAATCAATTTTTTGTCTCTTTGCTGCATTGCTTTCTTCGATACTTTTGGCACTGAACTGAGACTGACTTCTCTGTTGACCGACACTTTTTGTCATTGTGAATTAGAAAAAGCACTTAACAATTACATATTTCTGAAGGCAACAGAAAAATTAGTAACTTACCTCACTTGTGATTTTGAATAGTTATATCCTGAATCACGAACTACTTGCCTCGCTAGAGCAAATAGATCATCCCGCCTTGTAAGGAGGGCAGGAGATAACTTACAAATCTGAGCTGCGGCTTCATTTACAGACAACTGTAACAGCATTTAATACAATATTTTTTCTTTATATTACAGAAAATAATATCATGATATTAAATTTATTATATTATGAATCCATCATATTTTATATACTTCATGTACTATGTAATTATGTTAAATCAGTGGATTAACAACTGGTTATTTATAACTGCTAATTTTTAAACATCATACAAGCTATTTCTAATATTTCAATTTTCTCAACATTCAAAATTCTCAATGGTAAATAAATTATTCAGCATTTTAAACCCCTTAACCATTATGTGAGAACTCCGTGAATTCAAAACGACAAAAAATTCAAGCAAAAAACCTTCCAACATATGAATAATGCAGTAGGGCACCTGTTTGAATTTAGGTTTGTGAGCCAGGTTTCTCAATGGTTTCCAATCGCTTCCAACAAAAAAATTCTCCCGAAGTAATATCCTAATTACTTAGTTAATTTGGAAGAAATTAATTGCGATAATTTTTTGTAGCCATACATATTTTTCTACCACATTATACCCGGATTAAAATTTTAACTTTAAATATATTATGGTGCTGCGCCAATTAGCAACGCGAAGGCATCTTTATATCTTTGATCTTACACCTCCAACGTAAGAGGACGATGCAATTAATTTGGGTTAATATTTCACATAATTCCGATGCCGGGGATCACCCTGAACCCACCTCATGAAGGGTCAGCGGCTTCTGCGGGTTCCGCTTGCAATCAAACCTTCCGTAAATTGATGCATACTTTCGTATTTCATCCATCCTGCGAGGATCATCTTCTGACATGCTCATTACATTCTGGAAAAGAAGAGCTCCAGATCAAATTCTGTCCGAGTTCAGAAATTGAAATGTGTCCGACAGTGCGATTCATAAATATTGAATCGCACTTAACGCTAAAAAGAGGGAGCAGTACCAAGCACCGCAATTTTATTATCGAAATACACATAATAAAGAAAATTGTTTTTTACACATTAACAGGACCTACTTCGTGTCTGATACAAAATTGTACCTCTAATTCCTTGCAAATTTTCTTCTTTGCATTATGTGGCTTCGGTTCGAACTGAGGCAGGGACTTCAACAGGTTTTCAGCTACTTTAGCCAGCCTCGAAATCTGGGATTGGACTAGATGAGCAGGACCGGGTAACGGCGAGCCAGGAGCAGGACTCTGACTCCTCGGCACCGGACTTAGACTTGGACCGCGATGTGAGCTTTCACGTGGAACGTTGCTTTCAAAATTCGAGATCTTCAAGTAGAAACTTAAAAGTTTTTATCATTGAAGCAGGCGAAAATTTTAAAAAATATTGAATTGCGAAACATTACCTGGCTAGAAGCCGGCGACGAAGCCGGAGTTTCGTCTTTTGCGGTTGAAGCAACAGATGGACTATTTGCAGTCGCAATGGAAAACGAAGAAACAGTCGATGGAAAACTCACACTTGCTAACGAACGGCTGCTGGTTAGAGGAGGAAATGCCTCGGAATTCGTCGGTGATGCACAGGACAAGGGAGTCTGGAAGAGACCTGAAAATTTTTAAGCAAATTCTTACCGATTAAGTCGATTCAAACAACGGAAAATAACAGTAGAACCTCAATAAAATGCAGAAATTAAATTAATATTTAACAGGTCGACTCACGCATTTCTATATAAAATAATAATTGAAACTCTGACAAATGCAAATCAAACAACAGTAGTTTGTTTTTGGTGCAAAAAAAAATTGATTTTTTAGATCTGTTTGCAAAAGCCACGGTGCCTGGAGAAAAAAATTTACCCAGGCACCTACCGTATCGATTTGATACATAAAAAAGGCTCAGTCGCTGTGAAAAATCACTTTCTCATCCAAATTCAATTTGCATAATCATTATCATAGAAGGATCCGCTCAAGTGTGGGAAACAGTTAAACAAAATGTCATTTACTGTAAAAAAAAATACCAACAAAAACTGGTCTTGAAAGTAATTAGGCGAAAACAAAAAATTTTTTGCTTCAGGAAGCTACCGGCACCGACAAAAAAAGAGATTTGGTAGCGCAAGAGACAATGAGAGCAAAAAAATGGAACCTCCATTGCTTTGTCCCACTTCGCATTCCCGACTGTTTTCCTTTTTTCCTTTGATCTCTCGCCGTTTTCACCGTTTCGGTTTTCCTCTTTTTCAAACCGTTAATGAGTGCGAGCGGCAACGGCTTCGGGACGCGTTCAGGAACGCGAAAGCAACTTGTCCCCCCGAACGCTCCGCGCCCGTCACAAAGAGCCGAGTGGACCCACCCCGCTCAGGAGTGACTCGGCCAACGGAAAAACCTGACCGAGGGCGCTTGCGGGGCTAAATCAGATTTTCACCTGGACTCATAACCCACTCCTGAAGGGCTTTCTGCAATCTTCTTACGTGGAGAGGCTTCGACGCCATTCCCACCAGCGCCATTATTTCCAGAAATTCTTCCTCTCCGGCGTCGCACAGCTGCTGCACGTCATCCCCACCTTTGGAGAGAGAATTAAGATCGGGCATTACATAAGGTGCATCTTCATTTTGCCCGACAGAATGAAGAAATTCTGCGGAACTTGTCCATCCGCGGCACGTTCGTAACTTCTCGAATGATACGCGAACGTAAAACAAATCGTCAAAAATTTCTTTTCCAGCTCTTACATTATGGCTTAGCTATTAAGCCAAATCTGTGCTTTTGCTTTTGAAGAACGAGAGAAGAAATAAAAATAGTTTGCGTCTTAAATTTCCTACGTTATTACATTCATTTGGTGAAACCAAAGATATCATTTGTACGTATCAATATATATCTCACCCATCTCCAGAAGTGTGTCGTAATATGCGAGAAGACTAGCTCTTTGCATGACTCTGTATAATTGGAGTTCAGCTTCATTATTAGGAGATGAGGTCAGGACGACTGAAAAAACATCAAGAAATTTATAACATAGAAACGTTACATAAAAAAAAAAAAGTCAGAGGTGTAAGGTAAAATTATAGTTAAATTTTTATATACAACTTTAACAGCTAATTAAGTTTTGAAAAATTATAATTAATTCAACGTAATAATTTACGATACATAAAATAATAATATCTGAGAGTTTAAAAAAAATTTAAAATTTTTTACAAATCATATACAACTTCAGATATTGAAAATACTTCAACAAATAAATAACAACCTTATGGTTTTTTAAAAAAACCGATTATTTTTCGCTTGATTATTTCTTGCATAATCATATTATAAATAAAAAGTACGTATAAAATTCGTCGATATATTCCTTTTTATAAATTGAAGAAATAAAATAAGCATGTAAATGAATGACCATTATGAATCCCCCCGACCGTTCAGTCGGTCCCGGCAACGGTTTTATAATTATCCGGTCTGCATACGGACCGGAAGAATTATAATATAAAAAAAGTAACAAAAAAGAATCACGAACCGAAATGGGAATATAAAAAAAAATGATGCTGAGGGTTGATCGCGCCAGCTTGCCGACCATGCCCTCCCTTAGATTCCAGATGGCCAAGGGTCAAATATCTACTTAGAGTTACCATCGTTCCCATTTAACGCGCTCACCCCCGGAGGGTGGTTAGTAAACACTACGTGAACATTCAATCGAATTAAACGACCAAAAAGAAAAAAAATTATTTCATTTTTCATCCGTTCAGATTTTATGGGAAAAATTAACGAAGAAGTAATTTATCAAGAATTCCCAATGCACTTTGGCCGTAAATATGCATGTCCATGCAGGGCCACAGTTTGAATATTCCGAAAGCATTCTTCAAAGTGGATAAGGAAACTCTAATGTGATTTGCCATTTGGAATCTGAAAGGAACAGCCTGTAAAACTACCCCTGAACAATTGGAGTAAAGAAATTTTTTTTTATTTGACTGGGGTAGGAACCCTCGGTAACATATTTGCCAATCAGGTTTGCCGATTTCACTTAGGGTGAGGTTTTACCCTCCAATAAAATAACGTTAAAATGGCCGTTTTTTTAATTCATACCATTCAATTTTTTTCCCCTTTTTTTTTGGACTTTGAAAATGCAAAGGAAAACAAGGATATGCACAGGGGCATAAATTATGTTGCATCAAGGGGTAAACTGCTCTTTTAGACTTTTATATTTCATTTAAATAACCGTTTTCAGTCGGCATTGTTTTTTTTTAAGGTTCCCCAAAATAATTTCTTTGTTTCACAACATAAATTTAAAAGGCTAAACTAGATCTGCCTTTCAATGGCGTAAATAGTAAGAAAAAACGTTTCATCCAAAAAAATCCCGGGGCGCTAATCCAGCAGCGATATTACGTATTCGTAAGACAATAAAATACAGTCTATGTACATTCAAACTTTAAACTCGTACAAAAATTTTTGTTTGAACTTTTCTAAAGATAAATACAAGTTTTCACACTTACATAATTATTGTTTTATAATTGATAATTTTAACTGAATTTAGCAATCTAGATAATTCTCTTTGTTTTTAGATTCATGATGATAAACAGCATCCACGATAATATTTTTCAAATTCTTACAACTAAATATTTCATTCAATTTTAATGCTTCATGTAGCAAAGGAGTATGTTCCCTTGTATGAATTGCATTTTTTTTCTTATTCATGATGAAACAATATATCTTAACTTCATAGCAATAATAATCATTAACAAGGCATTTATTAATATATTTGTTATAATCCACATTATCACGGTGTCAAATAAAAAATAAAAATTTCTTTTTGTGGAAAACTTTAGTTGCAAAACGATTCCAGCACTGAAAATATTCATCGGAATAATTTTTCCAAATACATATTACAATCAAATATTCATAACAGGATGCGGATGACTTCCCAAGCAACTTTGGCCTTTGTATCTGTAAAATCGAAAGAAGGAGTCACAATGGAATACCTTTATATGCGTACAGTGCAAATAAGCTCCATTCTTCGTTTCTTAAAAATTAGGAACTGTTATCTGGGCCCAAAGCCGATCGTCCAAATATAAAGAACGCATCTATGCAATAAAAAGCAGATGCTGAAGAAAATTTCATTAGGAATATTGCCTCAATAATCATGGATGCAAAAACCTGTGAAAAGCACACGAAGTAGTTTTTGTGTGCCATCGTGGTCGCCTCATTGGGAATCATAAAAGCGTAATTTTTTTCGCTTTTTATTTTTATGAATATGCTTAGGCTGCGCATGCATTCAAGCTTCATGCATAAAGAATTCTCATATGTAAATCATCATCGACTTTACCCTTCTTTTCATTTTTTTTTCTTAGGAAAAAAAAGAATATGTGAACCCCTTCTATGCGCGACATCATCTGCAGCCTAAAAACAAAGCCTTCTTTTACTGGGCCTTTTTCCTGAGGCGATTGTATGACATTCGGGTATCGATGTATTTAAATCTTTATACTCCATCCTATAGTTTTTTTGCTAGTTTTTTTTTTACTTTTTTTTCTCCGACATCTACATGTTTCACACGGTTTAATGGATCTATTTAAATTTTTTATATTAATTTTCGGAGCCGAATAAATTTCTTTCTGGTTTGACCAAGTTGGCCCGCGGGAAAGGCTGTTGCCGAAAAAAACTACGAGCAAGTTTATTCGTACATCAAATTTTTCCCTTTGAACTTCGGCTAATTCACTAAATTTATAATATTCATAAAGTTCAGTAATTTTTGCCAAAGGTGCCTTAATTTAATTTTTGAAAAAGAATATATCTTTAATCATATTTGATCATCATTTAATCAGTCAAAAAGCGAAACTATTTTTTTAAAACAGTTAATATTTTTTTTAACGACCATTCGGTTAATAATATAATTTTTTATACTATAATCTAATATGATACCACAGTTTTAAAATTACAGAATATATTATAAATTTAAAAGTTAGTACTGAAATTGTAATAATAAAAAACTACTTATTCAAATTTCGATCAGAATTTCAACGTGTTCGTTTATAAAGTTACCAAATATTTTTATTAATTGTTTAATCGTTCGCAATCATGCCCAGCGTTCATGTTTGTGAATTTTAATACTTTATACGCATTAATTATCATAAAATTTTATTTTTGACCCGGGTTAAAATCCCAAATTTATTGATATCAATTGTTCATTTAGCAATTCCAACAAATAATTTTGTTAGACGAATTAAAACAATTTCGAATACGGAGCACCCTTATCCGTAAATTGTATTTAATTGTACATAATGAAGATTTCCAGTTGCAAATACAATATAAATAGTATTTCCTTTTATGCAATAGTAATAAAAGTATATTCTTCCGATGTTTTACAGATAGTCACTCGCGTTATACGTTTTGCGGACGGAGACTGTCCCTAAGTACCGTGAGACACACTCAATCACGTTTTTTTCAATTTCATCCAAACTTATGTAGATCTTATAATACTTGAATAAATAACGAAGGTAAAACAAAAGGTATAATAAAAAATCGTAGCCTCCGCTCGTGAGAAACTTCTCGTGGGATCTCCGATTTTAACAGCAAAATAAATAGGAATAAAAAAAATTCTTAAAAAAAACTTTTTTTCTGTTCCCGCGACTAAATCTGAATATAAAAAAGTTATTTAGCTACTAGATTATCTGTTCTAAAAAAAATGCTCCGAGTTGTTTTTAACCCTTAATTCTCGTAAGGAGAAAAAATGTCTGAAAAAAGGGAGACACCCTTTTTTGTTCGCTCCATAATAATTATGGTCAGGTTGGCTGGTGGAACCATCATCGACAACGATTACACAGTCTGCTTCATCCTCGGGTTATAAACGCAGTACAAGGCGAAGAAAATTTAGATTCGCGCAGAAAGTCTGAATAAATAATTAAACGCGAAAGATATTCTTAACGGCATTCCACCTACCCTTTCAGCGGCATAAGCATTGCCATTTTCTGCGGTGACAAGCAGAATGCAATTTTTGTAACTGGAAAAAATTCAAAATGCTCTTGATGCCGGTTTAAGAAATAATATTTGCTGGAGAAGCTGACATAATACAAGAGCATTCGATTTCAGGTGGAGAAACAATTTTCAGGTTCTTCTTCTCCTTGATTGTTAATTCTGAATTCTTTTTAACTGAGAAATTTCCTGTTCCACTCCAGCGCACGAACTTCCATTTTCCTTCAAATCCAGTTTAAAGGCAATTTTTCATTATTTACGTATGTCGCGCTGCGGAGAGATTTCATGCCGATACGAGAATGCGGAAGATATTTTCAATGATTAATTAAAGAAGGAATTTTGACGTGATGGTGTCAAGAAACATAAAAAATAAAATAAAAAAAAAGAAAGATTCCCAGGCAAGCCGGCAAACCCTCCAGTAAATGGGCCCTCATCCTAACAGCATAATCTCAACTTCTTTCATTTAAGTCATGTAAACGACATTCTCTTCAACTTTTTTCCTTTGCCGCAAAAAAGTATTTAATGATTTTTTTTTTATCTCCATACAAAAAAGTAAACCCTTTGAAGCGAGACTTTTTTTGGGCGTCATCATGTAGTCGAATCTCTTCCGCTTTGAATGAAATATTGACCTAGTCATCGTCTGCGATAAATTTTTGTGGTCAATGAAATTTCTGTCTCAGGATAATCGGTCCACTTTTTTCAAAAGTTAAAATCCGCTATCGAGAACTAATAAAAGCGCATGAAAATATGTCGCGCCATGTAGCAATTTAAATATTCCAAATACATGGTTCCAATGCAAGCGCATGCGGCGACAGAAGTCAACGAAATTAAAAAAAAAAAAAAAATCAACTTTCCACTTAAAACATAATATTAAAATTCATTTTCATAGTGTCAGAACCAGTCTAAATGTCGGGGATATTAAAATATATCAAAAAAGAACCAATTAATTTTTTTGTCCAACATATTAATACCACACTAAATCATATTCATAAGTTTTTTTTAAATTTGTTTCTAAGGTAATGAACTTCATTCTTTTAAAGTGTTAAGTTTCATTCATTGAATTGGACTTTTTTTGTGGTAACACACGGATTTTCTAGCAATTTTTATATTTATTTACATGCTTTCCCAGAATAAAAAGTTTTTTTTGGATTTAAAATGTAATAATGGTAATATATTTATATGGTCACATACACGAATGCCAATAAACGAAATCTGGAACGAAATTTTAATAAACTTACCTGTTCCGTTACAATTCCTGCTGTAGATTTTCTGCACTTCCGGTTGCTTCTGTGGGTTTGCCGTGGAACAGCCTGAGCTGGAGGAAGGCTTTGGAGGCATGGAGGATGCCAAAACTTGGAGTTTGATTCCAGCTCCGCACCTAGACCCTTCTGCCTGAGTTCCGTCCTTATTTTCCATTTTTTTAATGGAAGGAAAATGCTTCTCACTAAATTTGTAAACAGTTCATATTTTCCACTCATGAAGAGTTTATGTGGGATCATAATATAAAACATTGACCGAAAACGTTCAGTAATTGAACTGATTACTTCATTTTTTTCTGATTACTTCATATATTTTTATTAATTGAAACAGAATAACATTGTTATTCTGTAGATATTTCACAAACCATTCTACGAACTGAAACTAAAATAATATAAAAAATTCATTTTAATAATTTTTTTCATAAAAGTGCTGACAAAGTAACATTCGTCGCAAAATTATATAAAATTCTAAAAGAATTTGAATTGATACAAGATAATCTTAGAGATATAGCTTGCGCAGTGTGCAATCTAATTGTAAATTTATACAGCAATTTGACTAACATTTTTTAATCATCCATTCATTTATATACATTTTTAGGATTCCTTTGTCAAAAATTATCATCTAGGTTAATATGATTTCAATTAAATTTGTATGATGTATTTAAAAAGAAATAGTCGCATCAATGAAATTAACTTGATCCAAGATATTGCCTTGAACTATTTTAAAGTAGAAACTCTGTACGTACACATTTTAATATAAAAATTATTATTTTAAAATAAAAAAAATTTTATTATTGATAGAAAACTTTAAAATGTTTAGAAAGTAATTTTTTTTTAATATTCCAACGGTTTAAAAATGTTTATATTAAAATCTCTTATGCATTCAAAAAAACAGTAATTTTAGTTTCATATAAGATACCTACAGAGTGAAACATATTATCGATTAAAATAATATATACATTTCAATCTAACAGCAAAACCATTTTTCTTTTATGAAAAAATGGAAAACGAAACTTATTAAAAAAAAATTATCAAAAAGATTATATAAATTTACAATTTAGCCCTTAATCACTTAATTTATTGCAATAATTTAATAAATCCAATAAAATAATTTCAAATAATTTTTTCAAAATTATGTGAGATATGAAACAACATTATATACTGTTGTTGTCAAAATCAATTTTCGCTAAAATCTTTAACACGCCTTAAATTAAATTTTCTTTAGGCAGAATTCATTGTAAAGTATTCATGCTCTTTTCTTCTTAAAGGAAAAAATTTGAAATATTATAGTACTGAAAAATTAATATTGTCATTTAATATTAATTTATATGAAAAATATAGTATAGATATCCTGATCGGTGATTGTTAGAAAAAATGTAATTTATTACGATAACTAATGTAATATATGTAAAGTGAAATGAATTATATTTCATATATCTTTCTGTGCATTTGTGTTCTCATAATAAAGAGGATAATATAATAATAATAATAATAATAATAATAATAATAATAATAATAATGACAGGCAACTACTTGTCTAATTTTAAGTTTTTCCACTTAGTTTTTCAACCAAGTTATATTAATAGTAGTAAAAATTAAATATTTCAGTAATTTTTACTGAATGTAAATATGAATGGATACTAATGTAAAGAGAAAATTTAATTAATCCCTTACAGGATTAATTGCAATTTTTATCGAATTTTTATTATCGAATTATTTTTTATCGAATTTATTATCGAACGAATTTTTATTATCAATTGTGGATGCAAAAAAATTAGTAAAAATCAAAATTTATAGTTCTTGAGAAAAATCCGAAGGCTATAATAATGAATCGTAAATATTATGTATATCTGGGTATAAAATCGTATTTTTACATAGTTATCGATTATATTCATATATATGCATTATATTATTATATAATATTTATTATATTGAATAATTCAACAGCTAAATTGATCCTTAACAGTTTGAATGAATTTCATAGTTTCCGCAGAAAATTATGTTTGCCGTTTATATTTATACAACTATACAAGGAATGCAATCCTTGTTATGGAACATCTAGTAAAGAAGTAATAAAAAAGTCTTAAACTACCAATAATTTTCAGCAATTCGTGAGAGAAAGCATTTTTCAAGATCTAAAGCCTTCTGTCATCCATTACTAAAGTTCAGCTAAACACGATTTTAGGAAAATATTTTTAAAAGAAATGTATGACAATCGAAGAAAGTAGCTCCTCTTTACTAATTTTTATATGAAAAAAAAGACCGAACTGAAATTTTTTTTTTTCGATACTTATTAATGATTCATATAAAATATCATAAATCCTGGCAAAAATCTTTTTTACCAATTCTTAAAAATATTTTTAGTAGTTTCAATATTTGGTTTGAAAATGGAGATTAATTTCGGCAATCTCATTGCGTTAACATATACATTGTTTTTGATGTCATTTTATAAAAATCATAAGACAAAACTTTTATTAGATTATTATTATCTAACATAACTGCTTAAGTGCTCACTTCACTACTTCATTAACAGTTAACTTCGTTAACTGCTTTTGATGAAATATGCGAGAAAAAAAATGTATAGTATTATAAACTCCTATATGAGCAAAAAAATAATTCTCATTAGTTGAAACTCTAACAATCATTAATGAAGTAATCCTCCATTTTGAATTTTCTATAAAACATTCCACGAAAAATAAAAAAAAGCGGCACCGACCTTTATCAGAGTGACGAAAAAACACTTTTCGGAAATTAGTTGAAATTTTTTTGTATCATCACTATGAAAAATATATTATGTAAAAGAATCATAATTTTGTCTACTGAATCAGGTTAATGCTGAACTTGAAAAAAAATTGTAGAAATGTTTCTCACTTCATTGCAGCGAAGAAAAAACTGATGTCTCATAAAAAGTTTCGGTTCCGCTTCGCGGCCAATACGAAACACCGGACTCTAAAAAAAAAAAGTATCGATTCCGAGAGTTTAAACGTTAAATTATAATCACGTATGCCGTTTCGAACGGATTGTCAACTTTCGTTTGAAGATGAAAAAAAAAAATTGATCGAAAAATGTAGAAAAAAATTTCCCCGAAAGTGACGAATAAATGCTTTTTGGAGGGGAAAAATGATGAAGGGGTTGGCAGTAGAAGGGGAAAATATTAAAAGGGTTGAAAATAAAAACGTTTCACAGAGGAAGTCTCGATAGCGTAAGAAGAATTTTGTCGCAAAAACGACACTATACAAAGAATAATTTGTCCGTTTGATTTTTTAGCTCATTTCCATCATCTTAAGAGTACTCCATAATAAAAATATAGCTTTGTTCTTTAGTTCATTTGAAATTGAAGCACGCCAAATTTCAATCTAAGTTCACGTATTTCCCGAAAAATTTGATGTTCGAATTAACATGAAGAAAGGAAAGTTGTAATAAAATCAATAAGAACAATCACATTTTTATAAATTCGCATAGTTAATGCTTAATAACTAACATTCAAAAAATATTAGTTAAAATTAATACTAAATAATAACAGATTATTTTTAGTTAATTAGCTCTTATTTAGTTAATTTAATTTATTTATTATTTAGTTAATTTAGCAAGACGTATTAGACAAATCATTTTGTAAGCAAAATGGATTACGTCCATTCTGCCATTCAGCAGTTCATGCAGATAAAAGGAAAATCCTATATATTATTAACTTTTTTATACGATGAATATTTTATAATCTTCATTTGCTTTATGATATTGCCTGAAAAATAAATTTGATATTTTGATATCAAATTAAATCGTTTTCATGAAGAAAGGTATATATATCTCAGATTAACAAGAAAAAGTTAATCTAATGACCATTAAGTCTAGCTTTTAATAATAAAATTCAAGAAGTGTTTACATCTGTTCACTGTTCTTACTATTATACAAATGTTAACTGATACTATATAAAGTAAAAAACATGGTAGCGGAAGCATGGTTTAAAAAGCTCTGCACTTTAGCTCGAATAAAAAAAACAAAAATAATTCATAAAATTCAATAGTAGAAGACAATGCGGATTGAATCGCCAACCTTATGTTGCCTCGTAAGTTGCGGAGCACAATAGTCGTGGAGAATCGATAAAATTAAGTTTAAAATTTTTTTTTCTTTAAATTCATATTTAATTTAAAAGAAACTTTTCAAATGAAACAGTCAGCGTCTAAATAACAAATTTAAATATCATTTCCGTTTCTTTTAAAATATCACCTTTTGTTCCATTTGTTAAGTAGATCACTAACAATTAGTGATTTTACGTTTAAAAAATTAGGCAGAGAGTACATGAAAATCAAGGAAAAAAACATTGTATCAAATTTAACTTTTATTATATTTCAAAATGTTTTTCAATCATAATACATTATATAAAACAGTTTAATAATTTAACGCGCAATAATTTCATTCTTGACATTAAATAGTATAATCTATAATTCAGAATTACTTCATGAATGTACAAAAATGTTCACAATGTCCTTAAAAAATAACAATAAGTAAAGATTTCTTTTGATGACATTCTCATAATTGACAAAGCCAGAATAATAAAGAGCATTTCAGATTGTTCACGATTAAAATTTTTAATTAAGTGAGATTAAATTATTTGACAAAAAATATATAAACATTAAACAATGCTTCTAAATTGTCTGAAACATGAAGCCGAACGTTTAAAATCAAATGATAGTGTAAGAGATTTCCTGACTGAATCCAGAAGATCCAACCTTCTTATTAGCTTCCTTTTACTAGTTTCTTTTTGCAACGTCTTGCGATGAGTCTGACACTAAACAAATGATTTGAATAAAATTTTTTAAATCTTGACGATAAAAAAAACTTACTTAAGAATATTTGTACCTCTTTAATTGCAATTTGAAGCGCAGTGACCCATTCCTTTCCCAAATTGGAATCTGCTGTGTACAGTATGATAACTTCGTTCTGAATTAAAATCTTAAATACTCTATTGCCAAAAATTGATTCAACATGACAATATTTCAAGGAGACCAAGGAAGAAAATTTTAAAATTCCATTCTTTTTTCCTTTACAGAACATCAAAACGTCATTGAACAGGACTATATATCTTTGATTAGAAGTTCTTCCACTTTTTGATACCTAAAGAAATATCAAAATTTTAATTAATATTATATTGAAGTAACTGTAACTGAAATCCAAAACTCTTTGTATAAATTAAATCTTGCATAATCACCTTTTTTAAACATCCTTGCCTAAGGATTTTCCTTCCAGGAGCAATTATATCTATGGGATTATGTATAATTCTTCTGCATAATAACAATATTTCCTGGGCTTCTTCATATTCAGTTACAAGCTTGTTTACATGTTTGGCTGTTTGTTCTATCCTTGCCAATGCATCTACATATAAGAGCCAAATTTAAAATAAGAAAGTGCAAAAGGTACTGCATATTAAATGTTTATAATTATATTTTATTAATTAAAAGTTGAAATGAAGCAATATTTATTATTGACTAATGTAAAATAAAAATAAACAATAATAAATTTTGAGTTAACTTTATATAGCTTAATAATTTTTATATAACTTTAATAATATAACTTTTCACATAAAAGACCTACCAATTTCAGAAATGTTAATGTTTAATATGTTAAGGAAGCAATCAGAATTTATAAGATTATTTACATTTTATTCATAAACATCATTTAATATTTGATGAGTAACTACAGTAAAATTCAAACCTTTAATAGTAACATAATTTTCATCATGTTTCTCTGTATGATTAAGCAGCTCTAGTAATAATAAACGGTATCTAGGAATCCTCTGAATAGGAACAATTAATAATGACTGTATTGAAGTTGCTACTTCAGGTCTCTTTTCTTGTAGTGTAATAAAATTGTTTAGCTCTTTATTATTTTTTATCATTGACTGAAATCATAAATTTCATCAATCAATTTTTGAAAAACGAGTTAAAAATAAAAGTTTAAAAGTAATATAATCAGAAAAAAAAATTCAACCTGCAAGATTTCCAGTGCTCTTTTATATTCATATGCATAAACTGAATACAATTTTAAATAGGGAGCCATTTCAATGAATGCAATTGCTACATGATTTGCTCCTTTTTTTAATTCTTTTATAAGTTCTCCATTTACTTTGTATATTACTTCAATATTACCAAAAAGAGCATTAAATGTTGAATGAGATAGCCAAGATTTTGATTGCAAAGGTTTCATAAAGTACTGAAAACAATATCTAGTGCATTAATTATAACTAAATAAAAAAGTAATTAATAAGAAAGATTTGTCATTTATCTTATCACAATTGATTTGAAACCAATTTTCTTATTTTAAAACTTTAGAAAATTATAATTATATATATTAATTTTTGTTATCACTTGTTTACCTTCATAATTGTTTCTAACTTCTGCAAATAAGTGATTTCAGATGTATAGATTTCAGTAATAACATTCTGCCTTAGGTCTGCCTGTTTACTGGTAACAGGTGTTTTCAATTTTTCATTATCTAATGCTGAATAATTTTTAATTTCGAATTTTTTTGGAAGAATATTTCCTTCCTTAACTGCTAATTTAAGTTCTTCGCTGAGTGTGGGAAAAAATGACTTTTGATCTAGATAATCCATTAAGAATAGAATGTCGCACAAAAAAATTAAAAAACTGTCTTCAGTAAAACGTAAATGATCATATTACATATTATAATTCTATTTAGAAATGAAAATATATTTTTTACTTCAAATGTATTATATCAATTAAAACTGTGATAAATAAAAGAAAAATATCTCGATATTGAATCTAGATTGTTAAATTTAAGATAACTGTTGCAAAAAGTTGTTTTTTATTTAAATCTTTTGACAAGTTTACTTCCAACGGTTTTTCGTGGCATAAGAGCTTAATGACACGATTTAACGAATAATTTGACTTTACTTACGAAGAATGGCTCTATCGATTGGATATTTTATAGAAGATGGAAATGTATGATTTACAATTTTCTTCTGAAATTCTATAAATTCATGAAAGACTAAAAAGAAGCATTTATTATGGTTTTATACCGAAATCAAATATTCAGAAAAGAAAGGAGAAAAAATTGATCTATATGTCTGCTCATAACGGATTCATGCTCGGCTTATGAAGTTTACCGTTTTATTGTCAAGCATAACATTTAGTTCTTAATTACACTTATTCATTTTTGTCGTAACTCAATAGTTTTGTCATATTCTTGGTTTTCATTAATTTGAAGTTTTTAGTAAAAATTTTGAACATAGTAGTGACTTAAAAGCAATATTGAATAGTTAGTCCAATAGGAAATAATTTTTATTTTTTGATACTATGACAGCGCAAAGATAAATTGAAGATACATAAAAATTATTGAATTACATTGAAAATTATTTATTTTATTAATAATTTATAAAACTTTTTAGTTTAAAAAAGTACTATAATACAAAAATATGTGTAATATTTACTAGTTGAACCGTTAAATATCCGTAAATTTAGCTTTTACAAATCATCAAAATAAAAGAACTGAACTACGTAACACATTACTTTTGGAAGACATGCTTTAAGAAAAGTTGAAAAAGACAATCTTAACTTTGATTGTGCTAATTTATAAGATAAAAAAAGGATGTTTAAAGATAGTGAAGGTACAAAAAGTTGATTTTAAAAATATATTTAAATCATATTCTTTCAAATAAAAAAAATAACATACAATATAAAAAGAATTGTTCATGATTCCACTTTATTTTATTAAAAACGATCAAATGAAACCAGCGCAAACAACTTTACACGTATTCATTATAAGTACATTAGCTGTTTGCGGAATTTAATTTAAAAATTTTCATTTCGACAATTGTCGATACTATTAGCCATAAAAAATTGTGGGACTTACAAATAAGTTTGAATTTTATATAATCTCATGAAATGAAAGTTCTATTCAGGAAAAAAAATACATCTTTGTAACGAGAAAGAATTCTACATAAACAAATGCATTAAAATTAAAAAAGCGTTTAGGTCATGAAAAATTAAGAGTGTAAAAAATAAGATAGAACAAGAGATGAAGTGTTTATTCTTAATTGAAGAATATAATACAAAAAAATATATATATATATTTAATGCTTGATTTCATTTGCTGAACTACATCTTAGAGTATTTGAAATATTTTGGAATCCATGGAACAGCTCACATTAAATGACGAATAAAGAAACGTGAAGTTGTGAATTAAACTATAATTTCGTCATTTCTTATTTAAATTTTCTGAGGTAAAAAGAATATAACTAAAAAATGCATTAAATAAAATTCAAGGATAAAATAATTTTATTGTAACAATTAAAAATTGAAACAAGATGCCTAAAGTTGAATAAAAAGAACAATCAGTCAAATCAAATCGTTTTACGCTCACTTTAAAATCAGATATGCTCACCAATATAAATCATGAAATAAATCTTTAAAAAATTTAATATCCTATTTTATATATCATTTAGATCGGCAGCAAGGCGTATAAAAAATCACTATTTTTTTGAACACATTAAAATAATCGCACAATTCTCCTCGGGAATTGACTAATATTTTATTAAAATGAGG
This sequence comes from Ricinus marginatus, assembly GCA_028565995.1. Taxonomy (NCBI): domain Eukaryota; kingdom Metazoa; phylum Arthropoda; class Insecta; order Psocodea; family Ricinidae; genus Ricinus; species Ricinus marginatus. The sequence continues at coordinate 174,725 of JAOWBB010010049.1, forward strand.
CTTTAGTTTTGTTCATAGCTCCTTAAAGTAAGATTATAATAATATATCTAAGAATAGAAAATTATTTATCTCGCCCTGCTTCCATCAGTAAATATGGAAAAAATTTTCTCTAAATGGGGGATCCAATAATAGAATACTTTTTTTAAAAATTGATAAAATAAATATCGTTCCAAAACATCATCCTTAAAGACTTTCGCAAACATTTCAATAAAATTGATCACTTAAATACATCTAATATAGAAAGAAGGATCCCTGGCTTTAATTTAAAATTTAATTTAAAATGTAAATTTTCCACTTGGTTCTTCCGTCTTGAATTCGAACTGACCATTTACTTCGTCGGCAGTAACTTTCTCATCAGCTGTCTGCAATTAAATAAGTCAATTATTTAAATATTTTATTTTTCACATGTAATAAAGAATTAATTTTTATTAGTTTCAAACCAAAATTAAAAAAAAATCAATATCTTTTTAAAAAAATAGAATTCATCATACTAAAAAAATAAAAATAAAAAAAAGTTAAAAATAAAGTTAAAAATGTTAATTTTAAAAGGTAAATTTAAATAATAGGTAAGTTAAATTTGTAATAATAGGAATACATATCTATTGCATCATGTTTTTTTATGAAAAAGTACCACATACATTCGGCGAATACCACATACACCTACGCAGATTATTCAAAGAAAAATATATACAAATATAAATTCTTCCAAATGCTTACCTCGTTGGAAAAATAAGCGTCAATTATGTTCAATGCTTTTTCATATATGTGATCCACATTATGATTTTGTAAAGCTTCCAATTTATCCAAACCACCACATTCCTCAATCATAATGGCCACTCTATCTAACTCACCAATGCTGTCGGCACTAGATAGCACATTTTGTATTCCGTCCAAAACAATAAGCAAAATTTTATTATCTTCGGAATTCAACATATTACAAAACGGTTGCAATACTCCACATTTTAAAAGCTCCGAAAGCTGAGGTATAGTAGCTCCCGAAATAAAATTTGTGATAGCCCAGGCAGCTTCTTTTTGAGATTTGAAATCACTCTAAAACATATTCAAAATGAACATAGAAAATTTCAAAAAATTATTTTAAAAATTATCATTCAATTCACATCAAATAGAACAACTTACAGATTCGAGAATTTTTACTAAGGCAGGTAAAATATCGGCATCGATCAGTGCTTGAATTTGTGATGTTGTACCGGCAGCTATGTTAGATATTGACCATGCAGCTTCTTTAACAATATTCATTTTCGAATTTCCTAATAATTCCTTTAATTTTGGCAGTGCCCCAGCCTGAATTACGCTATCCGTTTGTTCCCCATTACCGGTCACTATGTTGCCCACAGCTCGTAATGCAGGGCTCAATAATGATGGAGTTTTAGACGACAATAATTCAACAAGAGGCGGCACAACATTTGCCTCAATAACTGCTTGAATTTGTTCATTTGATCCGTCAGTTAAATAAGAAAGAGCCCAACAAGTATCGGCTAAAAACAATTCAATTATTCAAAAAATAAATTCATGATATATAATATAAGTATTTTATATTTATAACAATTAGTTTGTACATGATTAAGCCATTATGCTTGATTCTTAATTATATTCAAAAAGAATATAAAAATTATTCTTTTATTATGCATAATTAATTTGATTGCTACGGACTAGAAAATAAACGGTTAATTTTTAATTATTTGTAATTAAATAATTTGTAATAATAGTTAATTTTGAATGGTTTATAGTTTTAAAAAATCGTAAATGGATAATAAATAATTTTTAATATTGTTAATAATTTCCCCTCTCACACATAAGTTCGGAAGGAATTAAAATTAATTAAGATCTTAATTTTCACACATATATTAATTAAAATCTAAATTTAACGAGGATAATTTCAGTATTCTGTAAAAAATAGCAGGTCATTAAAATAATTTTGAAGTTAGCATTTAAAATGAAAACTTACCTAAAACAGAATTGTCACCCGAATAAAGCATACGTTGAAGAGTCGGAAGGCAAACTTTAACAGCATTAAAAGGCGGAGGTGGATTTTTGTTACGGCAGAGATTCGAGATAGTCCATATTACATTTCTTAGAGTTGATACTCCAATCTTAGATTCTGCTAAATTTAAAATTGCAGGAAATACACCTGCTGCTATTACTTCATCACGCCCTTCTGGTCCATCTCCAGCGATGTTTCCCAAAGTCCATGCAGCTTGCTCCGCTATATGCGTTTCAGAAGATTTCAGTAGCTCAACAAGTCTAGGAATGGCTCCAGCATCAATTATGACTTTAGTTTCTGCAGATGTTCCTGAAGCTATGTTTGTTAATATCCAGCATGCCTCAAATTGCAAGGAGGAACTATAAGTAAATCCATGTATAAATTTTGATCTGACATAACTGTAATTACTTTAATAATATACCAAATTCTCAAATTTTTTTACATAAAAAAATTATTTATGATCACCATAAATAAATTTAATGTTTGGAATTAATTTTTGTCAATAGAAAATTTGATAAAATGTTTTCTAAATCATTCTAAATGACTGTCATTACCAAATTTATTTTAGCTCAATTAGCTAATTTAAAAAATTCCTTTAAAAAATAGAATAATGATACAATTTATACTGGGCAAATGTGAAAAAAATTATGGCATGTTTTTATTTGTTATTAGATTTCAATCATATCAGTAGTTATGAAAATAAGAATATCATTATAAATTATATAGTATTTTATTTCACAGATATTCTAATTTTTTCTGGCAAAAGGCTTATAATTTTTAATGAAAGATCATCTAAAATTCATACCAATATTTATTAGACAAAAACTCAACACAATGAGGAACAATTCCAGCTTCTATCATAACTTTAATGGGTGGATTATTATCCAAACTTAAAATTTTTCGAGCATTCTGAACAGCATTGAACAAAACTGCTTCATTACAACTGCTTAAACCTGCAATGGTAAAAAATTCAAAATAATTAAAACAGTTTGAAATTCATTTTCATTTTTTTTATTGTTAAATATTGAATTAGTAGCTCAAATTTTTTATAACTGAGAACTGCATACAAAAAAACCCAAAAATTAATATGATCATATACATTTATATCAAAGATTGCTTACTAATTAAAATTTAATGAAAAAAATTTTTTAAATTTAATAAAGCTCTCATTCAAATGAGAAAAATAATTAGAAATTGATTAAATATCAAAATTATTGAAAACTTATCAAAAGTAAAGAGAATTTATAGATTGAGAATAATAGTAGTTTACTATAAATTTACAATATTTAAGTTTGAAATAAACTTTTTTGCATTATTATAAAATACAATTGTTTCTGACATTCAGTTATCCATTGCAAAATAACTGAAAAGTCAATAATTAATTTTTATATTTAATTCTTAATAATTGACTTAACTTTTAGAGTTTAAAAAATTTAACACTGAAAACTTGAAAAAAATTAATTAGTTTAACCAAAAAAAATTAATTATAAAATAAAATGTGAAACCTTCAATGATTTCTGGTATTGTTGACTTTAGACTGGCTGGATTTAATAATTCAGCACCTAATTCTGGTGGCTCTTCTATTGATATGTTTCTTCTTTTCAGAATTTGATTGTCTCTATTTGCTTTCCTCAGTTCAACTAAAGCTGTACTTCTTTGTCTTCTCATTGCCTGAAATAATTTTTTTAATTAATATAGCAGAAAACCAAAAAAAGTACTTTCTGTATTTAGACATAAATTCTTAAGAACATTAAATTTTAAAATATGTATTTATTAGACAAGGAATTAAACAAATATTACAACAAAATCTTAAATATACTTTATTATAAAATTTCATTTTTATGATTAACTACTTTCTTTAAAAATAAGATATCAGTGGAAAATTATCATTGAAGCTGCAAAGAATCTGAATACATTATTTAGAAATTGTTGATAAATTAATCTAATATTCATTATTTATCTTCCAGTTAATTTTGAATTTAGATATTGTGTATGCTAAGGAAATGCAAAAAGTTATCAGATACTAAAATTTGGGTTTGTAATAATACATGGTTTGTTAATTAACTGAGAATTAAAAATGAGTTTTAAAACCTTAAATAAATGTATAAATCCAGATCATATTGTTAACTATAAAGTGCTATAATTATAAATTTATTAATTAGAAGTTTATAACTATAAAAAAATTGATAAATTTTATTAAAGGAAATTTTTGATGAACTAAAAAGACATACTTCAGAATTCTTTCCTTTATTTTTAAAATTCGCCCGTCGAATGACATTCAGTTCCTCCACAAACTGAGACATTTTAAATTATAGTACCTGGTGAAAAAATTCACAAATTAACAAAAATTTTTATTATCTTCACAGATCAAATAAGGCACAGCTATTCTTGGAAGCTAGCAGATTTTGGAGAAAACTGCTACTTAATGTCTACATTTGCCTAAATTCTCATTAAAAGCCACTTAATGGAAATAGATTAAGTTGGAAAGACTGAAATTTTATAAATTTTTTTAGTGAAAAATGTTTTTTATCAAAGTTTCTATTCTTAGTTGATATTTTAAAATAGTTTTTTGAATTCATAAATTCTTAATTCTAATTTCAAACAATCTAAGATCAATATATAAAAATATTTAAAAAAAAGGATAAATTTAATAAACTTATGACTTTTTTGAGGCACGTTAGTTTAAGCATGAGCAAGAAATAAACATGTACGATCATGTTTTGCTTCGAATACAAACTCTTGGTACATATTTCGGTTCTAGCATCAAGAGAAATTTTAATAAATATACGATGATATTTTTCAAATTACGGGATATTCATTTTAATTAAGAAGTTAAAACTACCTACTTGTTAGTTCTATATGAATTTGATTTAATAACCTTTATAAAGAGAAAACAACCCAAGAAAGCTAGCTCAGTTACCTGTAGATCTCCAACGGTTTTGATGGCTGCCGCAATGTTAAGGAGCTGTGGCAGTGCAGCCAACTCTGAATAAGATTTTTTAAATAACGCCATGGAAATATTTATGGACACAGTCATGAAAGAATAACAATATTATAACAAATTCAGATGTTTGAATCTTCTAATTTACAATATATCTTAAAAAATAAAAGGAAATTAATTAGTCTTGAATTTAAATGTTAAAACCCGCCATTAGAAAAACATGTATCATGACGTAAAAATTATTAATTGAAATGCAAACATTAGAATTGCTACTCCTAGGATTAAAATCCAGCTCAACTAAATTGAGTTAGAGACTTTAATTTCTATTTGGAATCAATAAAACTGCAGCGGCTGAAAAAATATTTTAAAACAATAATAATGACAAAACAAGAAGCCCAAAAGTTGGCAAAGCTGGTAATTTCCCGCTAGTTCTGGTTTGTTTTTATCTTAATCATGTCATGAATGTTCACCAAAGTTTCAATATTATACTTATGACAATTGTACCTCTTTAACTTTTAAAAAGCTTTTCAAAAATGAAATCAGGAAAAAAGAATCATCAGAAAAAGTTTCATGCAAAAAATGGCGAAGCTCAGTCTCATAAAAATTCATGTTCATTAAAAAAAGGAAAATTTTTAGAAACTGACAATGAATTAACACAAAGCAAGGATAAATCACCTACAACTAGTCCAATGAAAAAATTACGTTCTTTTTCACGCAGTAAAACAGTAGACGTAGGTAAGTATATTTCTTAAATTATTTTTTAACTTATCTACATTTTTCACTAATTTATCGGAAAATATATAAAAGTATATGGAATTTATTTGATTGACATTTTTTCGTTCAGTATAGAATGAATATCAAAGTTATTAATTTAAGCAAAAAGATTTTTTACTTTTTGCTAGCACTGCTATTGATAAAATTGCAAGATTTGCAAATGTTAAACAATTTATTGACCTTACGTACTACCTTGAACAGTATTAGTGAGTAAAATTTAGAATAAACTCCTTATTAATTATCAAAGAATTTTTGTTTGTCCCATCTTTTGAAATGTGACATTTATTACGTTTTAGTAAAATTTTCAGTAAGGACTTTTGTAATGTATAATTATATTTAGTTAGTGTTGAATCATAAAAATTTTTAATTTTTTAGATTGAAAAAGAAAATATGGATTATAAATTGTTCTCATTAGAAATCACAGATAAAATTTACTTTTCAGGAAAAGTATCAGACAATGAAAATTGTAATAAAAAAGCAGAGAAAGAAAATGATTTAATTAAAAATAATAAATTAACTGAAAAAAAACTCAATCAGAAAAAGGCAGATCATGTTTTGAAAAACTCAAAAGTAAATTTAATTTATAATAAATCAGTTCATAAAAAAGTTTATGGTGAAGGAAATGGTTTTAATATTGAGAAAAATCACTATGATGGTGGTGGTGATGATGTTGGTGATGATGATGATGATTATAATGATGAAGAAAGTGATTTTGAGGATTTGTTTATTCAACTTAAAAAGCAGGGTATAAAAACAGAGTTGTCAAGAACAAGTAAATCAATAAACAAAATAGAAAAAGAAAACAAGAATTTCTGTAAAAAGTCACAGAAATATATTGGAACTGATTTTTCTCCATCAGTAGACCAACAAAAGTTACTAAAGTCCCCAGAAACTCCAGTTTTAAATGAAAAAAAATTGTCTAGAAAAAGATCTGCCATAGAAGTTTCTGCAGTGAAAGAAGAATCATCTCCCAAATTTAGGAAAATAGAATCAGAACACACAGATGATGCTATTTCTTTTTCAACTCCCAGACGTAGCTTAAAATCAGATCAAAGTTCATTATTAAATAACATTAAGAAATGCTTATGGAAAGATACTGAAGATTATTTTGACTTATCAGCCATTGAGACAAAAGATATAAATGAAAAAACCATTGGCTCATCATTTTTTGAAACAGAAAATAAATCTCCTTTTAAAACACCAAATAGAAAAAAAACATTTAATTTATCATCTTTAAGCACTAAATCATTTGATGAAAAACTTAATGCACAATCTGATTTACAATGCAGTGGATTCATAACAACAAAGAAAAGGATTACTAAATATGATGAAAATGAGACAAAGTTAAATCATAATAATACAAGCACTCCAAAATCTGTTCAAAATGATATCAGAGATGAGAACAAGTTTAATTGTTTTAGCAATTGTACAAGTCCACTGGAAGAAAAATTAGATGATGAGGACATACAAAGAACCCCTTCAACTAAAATGGTATATATTGTAGATTTTAAAATTTAAATATTTAATTTCATTTTTATTTGAATTTCATTATATAGTATAGGAACTATCTTTAAAAGTGATAACATATTATCTAAATGATCATTTATTAAATCTATTTCATATTCATATTTTAAATTTAGGCAATAGCTACAACGCCTTTGGAAAAAGCTCGCAACAGTCTTCATCTGTCATTTGTTCCAGAAAGCTTGCCTTGCAGGGAAAGAGAATTCAAAAACATTTTTTCATTTGTTGAAAATAAGTTGCAAGATGGAATAGGAGGGTACTGCAGAATTTTAAGCTACTTATTCTAGTATAATTTTAAGATATTTGTCATACAAATGCAAAAAATAATGCTTGTAAGATGTGAAGAAATAACATCATTAAAAATTCAACATAAGGAAATTTAACTTTATTTTTAATTTTTTTAATTTATTGCTATCAATCACAACAACCAATTATACGAAGTGGAAAATTGCGATTATGTTAATGTTAAAATTTATTTTTACCCAACGTGAATATAAATTTTTAAATTTTTAATTTATATTTTCAATAAGTAAACGTTAATGTTATTAATAGTAAATAAATTTGTACTTAAATTATGAAATTAACAATTTTTAATATCAAGAAGTATTCTAACAATTTGTCAGTTAATATTTACTTAATTTTTTTATTTTTATTGCAATTCATAATCTGTTTGGAAGTGGTCTACTCATTTCAAAAAATTTATTTTTAATTATGAGTGTGCGAGAAATTTGAAAAAAAAGATTAAAAATAGTTGATGAAATTTAAAAAGATGTTATTTCTTTTTTAATAAATTAATTAATTAATTTAATATTTAATTAATCAATATTTATTAAATTTATTTTTATTTTATTTGCAGTTGTATGTATATTTCGGGAGTTCCTGGTACTGGAAAAACTGCAACAGTGACTCAGGTCATCAAAAAGCTGCAGTCTTTGGCAGAAATCAATAAGATCCCAAAATTTAAATATATTGAAATCAATGGAATGAGACTCTCAGATCCTCGCCAGGCATATGTACTTTTGTGGCAAGGATTATGTAATCGGAAGGAAAAAGTTTCGGTGAGTCAGGCTCAGCGGAAATTGGATGTCTGGTTTGGAAAAAATGATGCCAAAAACAACAAAATGCCCACTTTACTTTTGGTGGACGAGGTACGTTTTAACTGCAAAGAAACCTTCAAGTCAAAGTAAAATAAAACACAACAAATAGCTCATTTTTTACATAAGATATAATATCATAACGGTCAAAAATAATTTTAAATTTTTAGTTGGATTTAATTTGCACCAAAAAGCAAGACGTAGTATACAACTTACTAGATTGGCCTACTAAATCACCGTCCCATCTTATAGTGCTCACAATTGCCAATACTATGGATATGCCGGAAAGACTTTTTAAAGGACGAGTAACAAGTAGATTAGTGAGTAACTGTCTTTTATTTATATATATAGAAAATGGAGATTTTTTTGTTTTGTAAAATATTTTTAAATTGAGATTTAAAATTTTTTAATTGCGTTTATTTTACAAACATTCGTGCATCGTTTTAGGGTCTAACGAGATTAACCTTTCTGCCTTATACATATAAGCAACTTGAGGAAATAGTATTAACGCGACTGAACGGTTTCAATGCATTCACATTGGATGCGGTTCGATTAGTAACCCGTAAAGTTGCTGCCGTTTCTGGAGATGCGAGAAGATCTCTTGATATTTGCCGTCGTGCCACTGAGCTTCCTGCTCCGGATGAAAACGTTAAAATAAGCCATATTGAACAAGCTATACGGGAAATGACTAATTCCAATACTGCTAAAATAATAAGGTAAAGTGAGAAGACATCTTTATTTTTTTTACTTTGTGATAAAATATCGAAATTATATACAAACTGAAGTTAATATAACAACGAAAATCATATATCCGTATTTTCGCTACAGTCTTAAGCTTTTGAAATAGGGGGAAGAGATTCCTATCATATTATTATTCTTATTAATGTAATAATAATAATGAAAAAATACTAAAAAAAAAAAGCAAATGTGTATAGATGAATTTCCTTTGTTAATAATTTAGTAGGACTTCATAAATATAATGTTAGTTATTAACAAAATTGAATTATATATTAATTAGATCATTAACTTTATTACTTAAAAAATTTTTAATTTTTGTAAAATTTTTCGTAGTATTTTGTAAAATTAAAATTTATTTTGATAATAATATATGATATTTTGCTAACTCAAATGATTTTGAGGATAGAATGACGGGAGAGAGAGCATAAATTTTTGCATAGAGCACAAATAAGTAGAAGCCTGAGACATTCGCTGTCATTGCATCAGACAAGGCTTTCTAAAACAAAATTCAATATTTTTAAAGATATATTAAATTAGTCAAGGACTGACCAGTCCCACTGCATAGTACCATAAACCTATTTATGTGATAAAAGATATGATATTAATATTGAGCTTCATAATGACTGATGAGATTTTTAACTTGACGTTATAATCTAAGCTTCTCAATCTTTATTAACTGTGCCTATCCATATATTTGATTAAGTTCTCACATGAATATGATACTCATTATTTACGATCTTTTTGATGTTTTCGATTAAATGCCTTTTAAAAAAAATAATTTTCTATTATTTCACTCTGAAGTGATCTTCATTGACCGATCTTTGCAGGAGCTGTTCCCAGTTAGAAAAGCTGTTTCTAAGATCCATTTCCGAAGTATCAACCCGCAACGGAGTAGAGGAAGTGGATACGCGCGATGTTGTGGAGCATTTCCTTGCTCTGTGTACGTTGGAAGGTTATTCGAGATTACCTGTATCTCAGATTTTACTCATTTCAAATCGGCTAAAATGTTTTAGATTAATACTCATGAATCACTCACAAAATGGGATATTGCAAAAACTGACACTAAATGTATCACAGGATGACATTCATTATGGTTTGAAATGTTCATCGTGAACCTAAAATATTTTATATGCATAATTTATGAAACTAATTTTTTAGTATAATTTGAATTATCTTGGTGTCAGCAACATTTTCATGAAGTTCAGAATTCTTATATCTTTCATTTACATCCATTTTTTACAAATATTAAGTATATATTTGGTACTGAAAAATTTTACGAGTTACATGTGATTTCATTAAGAATTTTAATAATTATAATCATAGGACGTATAAGATATTTCAATTATTTTCAGTATACTGAACTGTGGAGCATATTAAACAATTTTAGAGACCTAATTTTTGAAGTTTAAGCGGTGATTAATCCGGAAAAATTTCAAAGTGTAATCTATTTGAGATTTTAATAATCCTTTTTTAATATTGTAATAGAAATTGCAGTTGAATTTTACCTATAAAAGCAGTTTTTATGAGTAAGTTTTGATTACATGAATACAGTTAATTTTAATTTATCAATTTGTATTTAAAAGAGTATTATGATCTCTTTGACAGAACTATTATCAATAAATTTTAAGTTATGACTTTTTAAAAAGTGTTCAATTTACTCGTTCTGCGATTTGATTAAATTGTAAATACTTTTTGTATTGGAAATGGGGAAGTGTAAAAATAATATAATCAAATGTAAAATTTTTGGACAATTTGCAATTTCTGAAAGCGTAAAATTTTATTCAAAATTAGGGTTGAAATAAGAACGGAGTCCATCCAATTCCGGTTTCCGTTCGAATTTTGCGCATCATTTTCGACTATTTCCACTTTCGGTGGTCTCATTCGTTTCTGAAGCTGTAAGTTGAATCTTTTTCCAGTAGCGTTTAAAAAAACATTAATTTGGGCGATTTTCGTTTTAGAGCCAATCCATGGACGTTATAAATAAAAAATCTTTCGGTTCAAAAATTCAGTTCGCTTTTTTTCTTTTTTTTCCTAATATAAAAAAAGAATTAATTCATTACACCTATTATTATGTCAGTTGAACCTTGAATATTTTTCACTTTGTTTCGCTTCGCTTTCCGTTATTCAAGGCTACATATTCCATTATTATAATGCAGAAGCAAGAATGATAATTATTGCTCTTCTTCAGCGTCATCATTCAGTTAGCGCCTTAATTTGCCTTGCCCTCCATTAAGTTCATCGCTGGGAAATTCATTTGCATTTTATGAATGCATTACATCGTCCAGATTCTTCTGAACAAGGAATCTTCCTCTTTTTTATGAATTTTTTTCCCTGTAATTTGGTAATTTGCGTTAGAATAAATAAAAATTGGATGCGTCGGTTGTTGATACAATCTTGATTCAAACCTTACCTTTTTTCCCCGAAAATATGGTGGGCGGAACTGCATTATTGAAATTCTTCCCGAATTCTTGTAATGATTGAAACATAAAATAGAAGAAAGATTAAGCGTAAAGAAAATGGGCCAAAAAACGTAAAAAAAATTAATATCTAAAAAGAAAATGAAATATATTTTATTTTAAAATCATTATTAAGTTTATTAGGATGATTGAGGGGTCGACTGGGTTACTTCATCGGGTTTGGTAACGTTTTGAGTTTTTCCTTCGAAAGGTGCCTGGCTTGATACGGATGGAGTCGATGCAGAGGCCAAGTAGGAAGACGTGTAGTATGGTCCCCCACGGTACGGTGGGTATGAACCTCCAGCTCTCCTGTAAATGCTGTCCTTGTGACCGTCCTGTCCATAATTCCAAGTGTTGTTTTCATCGTTTACCATAGGTCCCTTGTGGTGTTCTCCGTTCGAGCCTCTCGACGGGAATCGATCCCGATCTTGAGATTCTGGATCCAAACGATCTTGTTCGTTGTGGTAATCCGGGAATCTGTTTCCCCCATAACTTTCAAATAGATCTTTCGACGGAGGATAGCGATCCTTGTCATGGGGTGAGTATCTGTCTATTCCGGGATAAGGATTTTTATTCCCGAACGGATATCCCCCGGTAGGATTTCCGTTGTATCTATCGCCTCCTCCAGTTGCGTATCGGTTGTCATCTCCGGGATATCGATTTTTATTTCCATTCCAGTGTCCGTCATTATAAATCGGATAAGAATCTTTGTCTCTAATAGGATAGCTGCCACCCGGTACATAATAACCTCCATGGCCAGAGGATGGATACTTTGAGGATGAGTTTATTTCGGTTATGAAGCCTGTGTAATAACCTTTTGGAGGGAGTTTGTTATCCGGAAGATGTGGCCCGCTAGGACGTGGATAGTAAACAAATCCTCCCGGTCTCTCCGGACCTCCCTTGTAATTATTCTGGTGTCCGTAACCAACTTCATCGGGTCTACCAGAACTTTCCGAATTACCGGGTCTGATATTTCCATCATATCCATTGGAGACTCCATGACTTGGAGAATATCCATCTGGCCCTTGAGTTCGATCGCCATATCCACTGGAAGATCCATAATTTTGAGGATATCGACCCGGCCCTTGATTGCGATCGCCGTGTCCGCTCGAAGGTCCAGAAGTCTGAGAGTATACGCCAGATCCCTGATTTTGAATCCCATAACCACTAGAAGATCCAGAGCTCTGTGAGTACCAACCACTGACTTGATTCCGATCGCCGTACCCACTCGAAGGTCCGGGGTTCGGAAATAATCCGCCAAATCCCTGATTGCGATCCCCGTAACCACCGGAAGATCCGGGACTCTGAGAGTATCCATCGGGTCTTTGATTGCGATCGTCGTATCCGCCCGAAGATTCAGAATTTGGTAAGTAGTTGGAAGATCCTGGATATCTGTTGCCCGTCGGGCCTGGATATCTGTTAGGTCCATCAGGATATTCACCTCCTCCACTTGAAATACCAAAACTGGGATACTTGTTGGGTCTATCCGGCGAACCACCTCCCGTAGGATAGGAGTGACTGCCAGGAATAATACTCCCTGTCACATATACAGTTCCACCGTAGGGAAATCCCGAACCTGTTTCTGGTCTACCATATCCGGAACCTCCCGGCACGGGCCGTTGAGGTCGAGGTTTCGTTTTATTGTCATAGTTGCCTCCTGGATATTTTCCGTGACTCGTTGGTCTTGAATAACCCGTGTCGGTGGGACTAGGTCTAATCCAATTGGTATTGGGATAATTCGGTCCCTTGTCGTACCGATTGTTTGTGCCGTATTCCCATGGTCTGACCGTTTGAGATCCCTGAGAAATCGGCCGATACGGATACTCCGGTCTGCCCGACGGTTTGCCGCCCTGAGGATCATTCGGGCCCGGCCGAAAACTGTGCGGAGCAGACCCTCCTTGGCCATAATAAAATACGTAATTCCCTTGATCATAATAAACTGAGCCTCCCTGACCGTACTGAATATTGCCTTCTCCATAGTAAAGTGGGTTGCCCTCCTGATCCAGTTTTCCTCCGAGTATACCGGCAGGGCCGTATCCATATCCATTTCTGAAATCGCATCATTATCATTATCGCCATTTAAATTTTATAGTTACTGCAATTTTATGACTTCACACAGCTAAAACGAGTAATTTTGCGGATTATACACGTTTTATATACTTTTCTCAAAATGATACAAAATGTTCAAAGCTTGAAGTTTCTTACCGATTGTACAAGTTTTTTCCTCCGTAATTCCATTTCATGTTGTTCCCATTCCATCCATTTTGATTCGTTGAACCGTAATGCCATTTGGATGCATAACCCTTATTCCTAATGTCTACATTGGTGCTGTGACCCACATCCAGATACATTTTTCCAGAGTTATACCAAGGCAAAGATCCACCGGAATCGCTGGTCCAGGTGCTGTCGTATCCTGGGCCTTTGTTTCTATCACGGAAGTCATCTTCTTTCCTCGGATCCTGATCGTAACCACCTCGATTTCGGGGCTCGTGCCTCCAACTGGCATCATTCCACTGTCTGTTTCCTCCTCCTAACCAAGAAATACCGTTACTGAAACCATCCCAACGGATTCCGCCGCCAGACACTCCGTCCCAGTACATTTCGCCCCCTGGTGAGGGAACATAAGCGATTCGACCCTCTGGCCTAAGGGCTATCGGAGGGCTGGTCACTGTGGTAACCACATTCTGATACCCGTGTCCGTCGTTTTGCCAGTGGCCCATTCTGCGGCCGAAGGTGCTCCGATCGCGAAAGTGATTTCCCGAATCCATACCTCTTTCCCAGAGCATTCGACAGCGATCACAACTGAAGCGATCGTCCCCAACTGCATCGGGGTATGGTCTTCGTCCCCAATTCCCCGTCATTTGCCTTCCATTCCTTCCGCGTTCCCAAGCGGGTGATTGCTGCTTCCCCTGGATCCTGGATCCCTGAGAAAAGGCAGGTCCCCCCCAAGCCATAGGAGACCAATCGTATCCTAAGTTATCCGCACCATTTCCTCTGTACTCGGGATCCAAATAATTCGTCGGGCTTTTCTGATCGTCCTCTCCGCAAGGAGTGCAGCGAGTCTTTCTCTTCGTCTCCAAAATATTTTTATCTTCGCTTTGTAATTTAAATAAATAATGAGATCTACCATGCGACAAACTCGAATTTGCACCCTTTTCCGAGTGAGGAAGCCCTTGAATTTGAGTATTTAAAATTTGGGATAAGCAGGCAATGATGATAAACTCCGGGACGAGACACTTTATTTTCACCATTTTACCTTTAACAGAAAAGAAAAGACAAAGCGAAATATTAAAGTTTTTCATCAGGCACAATTTATTAATATAAAATGATTTTCAGTTTCTTGAGCACTCCTCACACACTTCAAAATTAGTCTTTAAACAATGAAATCAATTTTTATGTTTGAATTTTTAACTTCATTTACCAAAATTAACTTATGTGGAAAAAAATGTCATATTTGATGAACAAGTTGCACTACATGGAGTATTTTCCAATTTGATAATGATCGATGGGAAATATGAACTGGAAGAAAGGCTCTTCTGCGGAATGTGGAAAAGAAAAAGTCTCATGGCCTGCAGCCGTTTCAAGTGACCAAACAACACAGAAAGAAACAAAAATGATGAATGAAAGTAATTTCGAAACGAATATTTGGTAATGGAAATCCATTACAGAAGAGGAGAAGAGAAAAGAAACAATTCGAAATAATGGAAATTCCTTCTCCCGTCATATTTCATCACCTCCGATTGTTCTTCAGCAGAAGCAGGTATCCGTTAACTTTTTCAGGCACCGAAAAAGTGTTCAGTATTATATTGATTGGTTGACGATTTATTTAATTGCAAGTTTCCTCATTTCCATCGCACCACTTCCTGTACTTGAGAAGGAAAAAAGTGTCGAGAGTGATTCCGGGTGCTCAAATAACTTAAAACATATCCTTAAAATGCTCTTCAATTAAACTGGGTAAAAAAAAAAGAAGAGTTAAGGACTAGTACTGGAAAAACTGTTGGTACCAATGTAGAAAGAATAAGGGAAAATATGAAACAGGCTGTAATTTTGAATATTCTGATGTAGAAATAGACAATTAAGAAAGGTGAATGTGAATCAGACGTAAAGATAATATTTGAAGAAAAACGCAAACTATACGTTCAAACGACAAAAATAAGTCAGAAAAACTATATATGTAAACCATTTTATATCAGAATTAACCAAGAGGATAATGAATTTATATGTAAATAGCAGCATTTGATATATAGATAAAGTCTCTTAATATTACTCGTTCGTCAACTAAAACCATGAAACATAAAACTGTTCGAATAGAAAAAATAATAAAATTACATGCCTGTTCATTCCTATAATTTCTCGTAAAAAAAAAAAAAAAAA